>PNEQ01031942.1:0-16235 GCA_003012365.1 Medauroidea extradentata
AATTTTTATTTTTTATTTTTTATGTTTATTTTTATGTGTTGTATGTTGTTTTATGTGGTTTTTATGTTGTTTTTATGTTGTTTTTTATGTATTTGTGTTCCCCTGACTGTTGTTTGTTTATGGGGGTAAATTTCAAGGCCTTCGGGCTGTTTTTGCCCTCTGTAAATTTGTTGTAAATAAATAAATAAATAAATAAAATGACTATTCTACTTTATAGTAGCAACAAGTTTACAAGTTAAATGCTCATGTAAATAACGGCATATTATTGTGTTGTAACGAGTGTATAAGGAAAGAGAATTCTTAAAATTAGCATTTTAAAACATTTAATGTGTAGTAATTATTCAACTTCGTAATGAAAACCAAGTTCACGTGTGATTATATCTCATTAAAATGTCTTAAGTTAGGAAAGTTTTTTTTTTTTTTTTCAAATATTGTCATTTTAATATTTAATGTAGGCCCTACAGTGATGTTCAACAATAAAACACAAAACAATTGAATCCCAGAAAAATATCAGCTGCTTGATTCATTATCCAACTTTTTAAAGTAAAAAAATATGAACTTACATCCATCCATACATACATATGTACGTACAAACGTACATACATACGTACATATTTTTATAAAATATTATTCATATTGGCTACCCCACCTCGCCACTGTGCCCAACACATCCCACCCTCATTTTATAATGCGGCAAGGTACATTTCATGTATTCCGAGCTGATTCTTTGACAAATGTTACTAGACACATTTCAGTGACCATTATATACTAATATAATTTTACACCCAGACGGGGTTGGAAATCGATCCCAGTACCTTTCGCATTTCCCAAACAGTAACCGGAACATAACAGTGCTATGGTAAAACTATAGTACACGCTGTTGAGTATATTTCAATAGCCGTGTCGATGAGCAAAATATACAAGCTCGTGAAAATCATCTTTGAGAATAATGATGTACAGTCATTTGCCGTGTTGTTGGAGGCTAATGTAAAAAAAAAAGAATGTGAGAAGACGATACATCATCATTTCAGTTATACTGTACTTCGTTTCCGAGTGACATGCGTGGCAAAGGAATAGCTTGTGTACTCCATAGGTTAGCCAGTGTGAATGCGTGTAAGGGGAGTATGAATGGCGTGCGGACGGGAAGGCTGGGGAGTGAGAGAACATGGAGGCTTGGAAAGAGAAGGGACAAGTGAAGGGGAAGGTGTTATTGCGCATGCACCACTATGCTTAGAGGTCCTGGATCTAGGCGCTCGTGTTAGACCCACGCTAAGCCAGGCCACGAGAGTCTGACTTTGCACTGCACAAACTAGTCCATATACATAAACACTTTATAAAACAGATACAAAAGTTACATTGAGAAAATCAGAACTGGAGAAATAGTGAAAACATAAACAAAACATTATTATCCTTTAGATATGTCTTTTGTTGGATAACTGTTCCCATATTACATCATTATCCAGCAGAAGGATATATAAGATAGTATAGCTGATGCAACATGGAAGTAACTAGACAATGCTGATTTGGAAATAACTAGACAATGCTGATTGAAAATATACAAAAAATATTAAAAAGACATTTGGCAAACATGAAAACAGTAACATATTAGAAAAACGGTGGAATTCAAATGTATTTTCTGGTCATCAAGGGCACTGCTGTATTTCTGTTACTTATTTAATGTCGTGATTGAAAAACTACAGCCGTGAAACAAAACACTGAAGAAAAACACACACACGTCATTCACACACGCAAAGTCATGTCACACATGCTCTTATCCCCTTTTCTCGACGCTGGATAGACGTGGGAGTTTCCTCGGGAGTATAAGGTAGTGCGCAGGCGGGCTAAGGGAAGGGGGCATGTTTGGACACACGTCACTGTACTGAGAACAAAGTAAGTTGCAAGGTAAAACTAAACATATGTGAAATGCACTTCAAGAAAGAAATAAACATGTTGTTAATGTGTTATTAAGTCTTCCTTGGGCTGTTTGACAACGGAAGATCAGTTGGGTCTGTGTGTGAGCTTGTTCACTTTCTACTTGCATGTCTTTGAGATGAGATGAAGTCAGCTAGAAGTGCTTGCATCAACAGAACTTCACCTGGTTCGATGGCACTGGACTGTACTCACTCACTATTATGATGACTAATTGTGTGGATTGCTGAAGTTGCCTTATTGCCAGCCATTGCACATGTGTATTTGTGAGTTGAGTGCAAAATTTTGCTTAATTTTTTTGATAGTACTTCAGTTGTACTCAGAATTTTAGAGTGTTCAAATATTGTAGCTGCTGAAGAAAATGTCATCATTTTAGCAGAATTTGTATTGGTAAATAGCTAATCATGTATTTCAGTACGAACCGTTTTGAGTGACATCACAGGTAGCAGACAGCATGAACTTTGAAAGCCAGCATTATTGTCTTGTAAATTGTCAGTTTTGTCATGGCCCTTACATCGCAGTGCAGTAAAATAGGGTATTATGGTGACAAGTTTTACCTCTCTGTGTAAGAAGCATGTTTTATGTTGTTCAACAGTTTTTGGAATTGCTATGCTGGAAATTAGAAAGGAATAGAAGACCTACTGCAGCTTTGTATCTTTGAAAGGGTTTTGTATGTTTGCTCTTTCTTGCCCGAATTTAAGAAGGTAAAATATCAGTGCATAACTGGTAAAATTAATCAAAGTGTAAAAATGAGTGCTCAAACAACACAGTAAAAAGCACAAGGATATGCTTAGGAAAGCCTTGAAAAAGGCACAGAGAGTCGTGATGGCTAATTTTTTTCAAAACAAGAAATTACGTATAGACGTACAGTTTCGACTGATAAGTCAGCAACAGAACATTTTGTTAGTTACATAATTAGTTAAAACCGTAGCATTTAGTGTCTTGAAAAAATAAGCCAACAGTGAAAGCCGTTTAAAAAACAACTGTTGAACAGGTTTTTGATATCTGCTCTAGTTTGGGCTAAAAAAATAATAATTGCAGAACTAGTAGCAACAAGGAAGCATGGCTTTGAAGCTAGGACTGGATAGTTGCAACTATTAGTGAGGCATGAATATTGTCACATCCTTTAGTATATATTGTAATGTGTCCAGAAACTTGGAACATAAGCCACTTGCAGTTTATTATTCCCAAAACCCACTTGCGTTTAAGAAAATTGGCCACGAGTAAGCTGCCTGTAATCTGGATACTCAACACTAAGGCTTTCTTTACACGTGTATGTTTTTGAGAATGGTTTAGTAATAATTATGTTTCTAAGATTAGTGGATACTAACAAATTACAATGCCCCATTTTAACTATTGCTTCTCTTAAATAATGCACTTGACCACACAGTAGAACTAGACTTTACTTTCATATTAAAGGATGTGGTTAGTTATTGAAACATATTACACTGGCATTTATATTTTTTTAGGGAACAAAACTATATGATTGGTCCAAATCACATCTTAATTATGGAACAGTAATTTACTTTATGCTTGCGCAGCTAACGTGTCTAATTGGGAGCTCTGATAAATTTTTCCTCGAAAGTTACGAATGTGCACATGAGTGTGCCTTCGCCAGGCATCCACAGAACTGTGCTGCAGCGGACAAGTCGTGTGCAGTGTTGTCAAGTTCATCATGGGCCAGCTTGGTCAGTGTGCAGATATTTGCCCTGCTGTCACAAGCACCCTGCGTTTCACAGCGCTAATAATTTTCAAAAACATTGTGCGTGTTACAAAGATGTTTACATTATACATTTCAGTATATGTTAGTCTTATTTATTGCTGTCCTGAAAATAGACTCATTGTGTCTGAACACTACAGTTTAAAAAATCTCAATTTCTTTTGAAGTTACATTCAATAACAGTACACATGATCGAAATACGGAAAAATTGAGTTATGAAATGGTCTGAAGAATGTAACCCTTGCGTGACACAGCGCCTTACTGTACAATGTTATTGCAGGAGAGAGAGATAGTAGGAGGTGCTGTATGTTGTAGACTGCACGACGAAGTGTGTGCGAGGACAACGACAGGAGTTCATGTCCTGGAGGATAAGGATGTGATCATGATAGATGATGACTCTGTCTCAGCCGGAGATAATACAGAAGGAGCTAAGTTGTTGGAAGAGCTGGACTTGCCTGATGAGTTCTGGGAAGATCTGCCTTCTGAAGCAGTTCGGTGAGTCCATGTTTTTTATTTGGTACTATTTTGTATCATGGACTAATTGATGTGATTCATTCAAATGCACGCATCAGATTACAGCAAATGACAACCAAATATATATGGACTGCAAAACAAAACTGAGGATTAATTTCAGTATATTATTACAACTCTCAACAATCCCCCTTAGTTCTCAGTTTTTCAGTGTCTCTTTGCAGTTCTCAAGAGACTATATCACTTGCGTGTGTTTTATATTTAACAATTTGCAGCAGCTTTGTGAAGATGTCTGCTGTCTGTTTATCACTGGGACAGTAGTATTTTTTCACGAAGTCCTCACTTATCTTCTCATATACCTAATGGAACCGCACGTCAACGTGTTTCAACCTATGGTTCAACATCCGGTTCCTTATTTAACTCAAGGTGCTCTGATTGTCCACATGCAGTTCTGTTGACACCTCTTCTCCAAGAATTTCCTCCAGAACAGTTTTCATGTACATAAACTCTTTTGTACACTCGGCTGCAGCTATGTACTATGCTTCTGCCATGGAAAGAGCGACCACGGGCTGCTTCCTGGCACACCAGCTGACGGGACCGCTATGGTAGGAGATGACGTATCCTGTGGTGCTCCTTCTGGATTCTGGGTCTCCAGCAATGTCGGCATCAGAATCCAACCAATTCTTTCACATAGCTATGACCTTCATATATGTTTCTCAGGTTTCCAGCGCCTCGCAGGTACATCTTAACCCGCTTGATCGAAACGATGTCCTCTTCAGTTGGGTTCTCAACACTTCTGCTGCAGTGATTTACTGTGTACGCAATATCAGGCCTTGTCTTGTTGAATAGATAAATAAGACTCCCCAGATAACTCTCTGTAGAGAAAGGCCTTGTTCTGTCTTTCCTTTTCTACCCCTTTTCTCTCCATCGCCAGAGTTGAGGCAGGCCTCACTTCAGACATGTTGTAGGCTTCTATGAGTTGAGTCACAGTTGTTTTCTGGTTGAGATGAAAACCTCTTTCATTCATAACAATTTCCTTTCCCAGGAATCTAGTGGGACTTTTTTGAACAATAACTTCAAACTTCTCCAGGTCCTCCAGCAGACTGTCAACAGCTCTGCAATCCTTGTCAATTACTACACCGTCATCTACGTACAGGCCGAGGACAACAGAGCCATCATCATTTTTAAACACACAGGATTCAGAGTTCAGCTGACTCATACCAGCGAACTTCAGGTAATCTGTAATTCTTTTATTCCACCTCGTGGGGACTTGCTTGAGGCAGTACAGTGAACTTGTGAATTGACACACAACACTGACATTCACTCCTTTGGGAGGGTACATATACATCAGTTCTTTCAGATGGCCATATAAGAATGCTGTTTTTATGTCGCAAGTTCTCACCACGTATCCTTCATTTTGTGCTATGCTTAGGAGAGCACGCATTGATCCACTATTCAGGACCGGGCTGTAGATTTCACCACGTATAATGCCGCTTACTTGGTGACACACTTGTATGACCAATCAAGTCTTATACTTCCCATTATCTTTCTTCTTAAATATCCATTCACTGGTTAGTTCTCAGTGCCCCGCCGGAACATCTTTCTTTGCCACAACAGTCCATGTCTTGTATTTAATTAGCGATCTCTTCTCTTCTTCAATAGCCGCTTTCCAATTTTTTCGTTCAGGACAAGAGATAGCCTTTTCATATGTCAACATCACATAATTTTCATATCTTACAGGAATCTTACTGTTCTTTCCATGCGCTCTGTCCTGTCTGTTCACAGCAGCTTCACCAGTTTCTTTCACATCTTCAAATCCATAAATGATTCCTCACTGTCTGATTGTCGTTACAAATTGTTGTTTCATCTGTTATATCTTCATAATTTTCTTTCTCTTGCAGCTCATCCTCTGCGTCACCTTGCCCATCCTCCAGCACTGGCGACATCACTGGTGAGTCATATACTTCTTTATGCGTACCCGAGTCGTCTATGCACAAGTCTCTTCTTACTAATTTCCCTTCTCGTTAAGTTCCACATTCAGTAACCTGTTCCTGTGTACCACTTCTCGACTTCAGTTTCAATTGGTATCTGTTTATCGTCATGTATGCTTGAGACCCAAATATCCTCAGGTTTGAAACATCAGGTTTTCTTCCGTTCCACAGTTGTGCAAGGGTTTCGCTCTGCCCTTTTGTGTGGCTTCTGTTGATAAGGTAGGTTGCTGTGCATGCAGCCTCACTCCACATTTCTTCTGGTACACCAGAGTCCAACGTCAATTCTCTGACCTTATCCATCAAAGTCCGGTTGAATCGTTCTGCTGTGACGTGATGCTGAGGTGTATGGAGACGATGTGTCAGTAACAATGTTCCAGCTTTGCGGTGTTATTGGCCCGATCAGGTAAGAATGTATTATTTCCAGTGGCAGACTGGCTTGTATCCATTCTTTCTGGAAAACAGCCCATGTCTGTTTTGCTTGAGTAAAAATAGCACAAGGTGCATGGTTCATATTGTTACGGAGGTAACTGGGGGCGAGCTTAGCTTCCAGATGTAGAGAACTCACGAGAGGAACACAACCTTAAAATAGGTTTGTTATCAACAGTAAAAATTAAAGTTACAGAATTTGTTTAAGAATTAAATACAAAAACAAAAATCAAAGAAACGTTTACAAAATTTTGACTAGAATTGACAAGCAAGATAACAAAAAATAACTATATACAGTACGACTTATCATCATTACTACATTTCCATTTCTGCGACACAGTTACTGTTATTAAACTTAACCACCTAACAATGTTTACTATCTAACAAATTTCTAGATTTGTTTTCCAGACGTCTGGACTGTTCACAAGTGCAATTAATTTGATTATTTATGTCTCTTATCGTCACTCCTAACGGCCTCAAGATAGGGGGTATTTCCAAATTAAAATAAAAAATAAAAAAAATAAAGTGAACTTACGTGTTCCGATAGCCTGTCTTCATGCTCTATTCCAGCGGGCACCTTCCCACTGCCTCTGACTGATGACAACGACCCCAGGGGGAGGGCAGACCCCCCTTATAAAGCTTCGAACGCTCATGCCCTGCTTAGCCCGCATTTCGCACGAGGCGATGTCCCCAGTGCAGTGCCCCCGACACGTGGAAACATAACCGCCCGGGTTTTCGGCTAAATCTCCACGACTAGTAGCAAACCACAAGGACCATGCCAAAACACTAAATATTAATCCAATAAAATTATGAAATTTCGATCTGACCAGAAATTTGGACAAAAAGTTAGGCTTCATAAAAATCAAACGTAACTATATCTACACTTACCAATGTCATACCCTCCATGGCTTTTGATGTGGCTCTGAGATGTTCTCGACCGATGTGACCCATTCTTCTGTGCCATATAATATCTTCAATTTTATTTTCTGCCCCCGTAGCTTTGAGCAATGGATCCTTAGCAACTGTAACCACATACAATCCATTTGCACTTATTTTGCCTCTGAGCTTTATTTCATTTTCTTTAATCACTGCAACTTCTTTCTTCGACATATTCACTTCTCCCCCATTCTGTGTGAATGGTCCCACATATAGAATGTTTGTATTCAGCTGGAGGACATACAGTTCAGTACTCCCTTCAGTTCACAGCAGTCTGTTGTCACTCTGCCTACACATACTGCAGTCATGCTGACTGATCTTTTCTCAAGGCCTTTGTCCTTCCTAACAGCTCTTACATCTTCCAGCAGGTTCTTGTCGTCAGTCATGTCTAGATGACCCTGAGTCTAAGATCCATTCAGTATCGATGGCACCACAACTTGCGGCCTGGAAGGAAACTGGCGACCCTTTGTTTGTGTCCATTCGGAAGTAGTAGTCGATTTCCTCATGGTTAGTGTGTTTGGATATACTGCAGTTCTTCACTTTGTTTGGACAGTCCTTAGCCATATGCCCAGTCTTTAGACATGCGAAACATTTAACAACAGTACTACTTGGCTATTTATACTTGCTGCACCAGTTCTGTGGAACCCTGCTAAGTGTTTATCAGAGCCACATTTATAACATTTTTTCACTTCAGCTTTAAATGCTACCACGTCAGTATCAGTTCTTGAATCAGCGCACCTTTTTTCTTCTGCCACCAACCTTGTTGTCAAATTTATCTGTGTTTTGCTTTTCACAGGAGTGGATTTCCACGCAGTAATGAATGAACTATACCTTTCAGGTAAGGTCGTCAGGATCCTGGAAATCATCATATTTAAGGAACATCATTCCCTAGAACATTAAGCCTGGACACCAGATTATCGGGCTTGCTCACGTGAGTCGCCAAAGTTACCCTTGCTGTGTATTCATAACCGAAAAATTCTTGCATTAAGTCAAACTTTTGCTGCAAATAATCCCATTCATATCTATCACCCAGTCTTTTAAACATGCTAAATGCATTTTCACCCACAATCATGTGCGTCAACGGAGTTGTGGCTATTGTTATTCTTTGTGCCTTGGCGTCCTTTTGATGTATTCTGCATATTCCTTTCTGACTCACTCTGGCGCTTTCGTTTCTCCACTTACGATGTCACGTAGTCCTTATGACTCGAATAATATGTTCACCTTAAACTTCCACAGTTGAAAGTCGCTAGGTTCCTTTAATTTTTCCACCAGTGAAAGTTTACGTCGGAATGAGCCTTTTTTTTTTTCGCAACCTTGTATTATTTTTGCAACTGCACTTTTTTTACATGCTATTGGGTCCGTAACAGGTTGTAATTTATGGTTTTACTTGACCCAATAAATACTGTATCAGTAGAGAACACACTTTATTTGGCTGTTTATTATGTATTTTACTACCTACAGAACTAAACATTCTGCTGCTGTGCCCTCCATCCCAAACGAACCTGGCTGCACCTAGGACAGCATAGTTGTTACCTTATGTATGAATTAAACATTTATTTAAAACATGAGATAATTCTTCTAATTCTTCATTACTTCATTTTCAGAACTCTAAAGCCCATATTGATACACAAAAAACCCTATCTATGGGCGATATAACAATATACATATATAAAATTACACATTGCTAAGTATTCCCAAAATTCATTAAAAATTTTATAATCTTAACTCATGGTCAGTAAGCTTTAAAATAAGAACAGGAAATGCATTGTTTTTCTCTGCTATCAATACCAATACCAATACCAAAGTTATTTTAGGATCTTAAAAAACAAGATGACACACATATTAACTAAGCATTTCAAGTAAGTCTCAACGTTACATTACATAACAAGTACATTTGCAATTGGACTAAAAGTGTCACAACTGCAATCTTAAAATTAGGAAACACTATGCATTTAAAAGATGGTTAAAAATAGCTATCTGAAGTCCTAGTTTAGTGTAGGCAATATTCATTGGTGAAGGCACACCAACATTATTTGCTGTTCCTGACAGCTTATGAGTCAACACCATGGAGCATTCAATTATGCAAGAATGTTACACTAAAACAACACAAACCATATTACTCTACCCTTACTCTAGAATTTATATTAAAATGTTATATTTTGGTGATGGTTACCTAAACCAAAAAAGTACTAAATGTAAAATATTTACTTATTACATAGTTGCAGTCACCTTAGGCACGACGGGGGCCAAGTCTGCATGTTAACTTGTCGGAGCATGTATATGAAATTTGCAGAAAGTTGCTGCCCCTGGAAGTGTTACAGGTAAAGTAAGAGCCAGTACTAGGGAAACTCCTTTGAAATTGGAGCTCAGCTCAACTCAAGTTTTCTAAAATTAAAAAGAGCTAAGCTACAGTGAAAGTTCCTGTGGAAGAAAGGAGCTATTTCACATTACAAAACCTATCTTCTTTTCTTCTGTCTTTTTGCAAATCGCAGCTATCGGAGATAATCTACTATTGTCCTGCCTCTTCCATACCAACACAACCTCACGCAGGAGGGGAAGTTCGTAGATGCAGTTGGGGGGGAGGGGGTCTGTTAGAGAAGGGAAGCTCTGATGAGTGACATTTACATGGTGCTTGCTTGAGATTTCAAGAGTAAAAATAACACGCTCTTATGAGCTGACTCTACAAACTAAAGAGCGAATCTCTCTCGGAAACTACAAAATAAAAAAAGAGCTGAGCTCCTCATTAAACTCCAAAAAAAGGAACTCGCTACAAGGAGCATGCTACCTTGAGCTGGCTCGTTCCAACCAATGGTATGAGTCCACACTAATGATGTGACCCCCCTGGCCATGACTTGAGACATGCATGTGTGAGGGGAGAGGGGAAGAAGGAGAGGGGACATACAAGAGATCAAAGGAAGGTTTAAGTACAAGTATAGAGAACTAGAGAGTCATGACTCAAGCCATCACTTCATTACATGGTGCAGTTTTTGCTGGACCATGAGGTTCACAAACCTCTGTTAACCATACTGCACCCAGGGGCTTATTAAACATGTAATATTCAATTGTCTGTCTTTCACCACTTTTACCATATACTGAAGCGACATGCGCTGCAAGCCCATGTTACTGCCTTAGCCCAGTAATTGTTTTGTGTTTTATGCAGTGAGTAAACCCAACCTCCTCTTAGAGACGCTTGAGGGACTGGACCTTCTTCCCGTTTATTTTAAGAATGGTTCCAATGTACATTGCGTGTTGTGTGTCCAGTGACTCACAGCGTGGTAAAGGCCTGAAAGCTCCCGCATCAATATTCCTGTGTGTATCATTGAACACCTGCAAAGTAACCCTCAGTCCGGCCGTCGGCATCATAACCCTAGCTTACAGTTTCTCACAGCTCTAATGGCTGCTTCTCAGCAGGGCTCCCTTCCTTCATTCCCGTTCAGCACCATTTACACTTGTCCCTACACCTTCAACCTACCAACCCTGCCCCGTAGGTCCCCGGCATGCCGTGTCACTCCACTTTCATTTCCTGGCGTCCCAGTCACTGGATTACTATATCACCACGAACCTGCCTACGCATCAAATACAAATAAAGACAACACTTGCAAGAATGTTTCTGATATATTTACAGTGTTGTACAATGTTGTAGGTAAAGTAAACAGCTTTATGGCCACAGTATCTGAGATCAGATAATGTGTGTTTGATTGCAGGTCTCCCCCGTTAGTATACCCTGGAGAGGAGGCGAAGGGCTTCGACATGACGCTGGGACAACACTGGATCTACCCCACCAACTGCGAACTGCGACAGTACCAATACGACATAGTAGAACAAGCATTGTTCCACAACTGTTTGGTCAGCCTCCCTACGGGTACGATATTCCATACCTGTCTACTCAACAATTGATTGCCTTACCATAAATAATTTGTTTCCTGCTCCAGGAAATTATAGCATCATTCTTAATTCATCCTGTCTCGTTCATTTCACGTGATCCACATCTCATGACGACCCAGCATTGTGCACTTGTATTTCTGCGATTTTTTTTGAACACACCTTGGGACTAGGAGTTAGGTCCTTGCCCAGCCGATGGGGCACTTGCCTGCGAACTCTGTTGAACCTTTAAGCGCTAATTAAAGTCTGGTATGTTGAGATTAAACACAGTCTGTCTCTTTTGTTTCATTCAAGTCATGCCACACGGGATTACACTGTTCCGCTCTCTACTAAGCTGTTTTTAATTTATTTTCTTTGGTAGAACAAGAAATTGCAATTCAACACTCATTCATTACTAAAATAACTTACCAAAGTAATTATGTATGTAAACATTATGTGCATCTACTTTATACTAAGTACCATATACTATGAAATCACCTTTAATGTGATAAATGTTTGTAAACCTAAAATAAGATGAGTGGGCTATATACAAAAATACAATCCTCAGGTGCTTGCTGGATTTTCAAAACTTTTTATACAATCATTAATTAATACTTCTAAACACACTCAATCAATAAATTATTATTTTTTTTTTTCATTAACTGCAGTTGCAGAAATTTTAAAGTGTGTAGGTATTTCTTTGATCATATTGAGTAATAAACAACAGGCACAAGATGATTTTTTTTGCATATTTGTTATGAAAAATACACAAAATTACGAAAAGTTAGTTGGAAGTAATTTCCTACAGGTTAAGATTGTTGTATTGCACTGAAATAAATGCAACAAATCAATAGAAACACTGTCTAAAATAAGTACAGTGAATTTTATTCTGTCATAATACAACTTTTCATGTAAAGAGAATGTTAACTTGCTTCATTATTAGTCTACAATAAGAAGTTGATGCACAAACAATTTATTGTCATACTTACCACAGCCATTAAACAATTGTCCTACGTGTGTGTTTGAAACTATTTCCAATTGATTATGAGTGTTTTCAGGATGATTAAGCTGAACTTTTTGAGAAGTTATTTTTTTTTCGTAGTGCAGGATAATCAGAAACCTATGCCCAGAGGTCCTGGGAGAATTAGGCTTTGTAACTGAGCAGCCGAGGAAATATTAGAGACATTGATGGAAACTGTTATTTGAACTCCGAGGATATTTTTCAAGTACTTTGAGTGCTACTAGTTATTTGCAATTAATTCTTTTAACTTTGGATCACGAACTTCAGCAACTGTTTGATTTTAAATGCTATGTTTTAATTTTGGATTTTAGTCAGTTTCCTCACAAGTTTGCAAACCTTTTCTAAAGAGTAAATTAAATCCTTTTTGAATTCATAATTACGTTTCATTTGCTATGTGTGTGTTATGTTAATTATGTATCACCGTCTACACACCTACACTAACCTGAATTTAAGCCACATTAACACTACTTATTGAAGTCTTCACAGATCATAAATAATTAAAGTAGTCACATCCGACTATTTTTATCACAGTAGGTCTTCTGCGTAAAGATTGGATACAGGTAAAATATATGCTGCCATTCTAACTATAGTTTGCTCTGGGAAAGGTGAAACATATAGGAAGTGAATGAGTAATCAATTTGCCATTTAATAAGAGGCATTTTTGGAGTAATCTATTATAGTTCCTTTGAGTGAACATGAAGCCGTCACCAACACTGATGTTCGTAAGATGTTTATTTCAATGAACTGCGTTCATATAATTGGCCTTGTTAATGCTTAATTTAGTTCACCAGCCCTAGAATTACTAAATAGATCACGTTGATGCCTTAGTATATTCACTAACTGGGACTTTGAAAATGTAATTTTTGGTATTTAAATTATCATTTTAATGTCATATGGGACTGCCATAGTATGAAACTTACACAGATTTGTTGCAAACGTAATTGAACTTGAAATTTCCAAGTGGTATGTGACGCAGAGTACTTATGTATTCTACTGCAACAAACTAAGCGTTAGCACGTTGCAAAGCAAACATTTCTTCGATACAAGATTTCGAACCTATTTAAATTAAATGTTTGCGATAGTAAGAGAGTCTAATTACTGTGAGGAGCTAGCAGGTTAATTGCCTAGTGTTGTGATGTTGCAGAATTTTATATTTGTCCTTGTACTTGTAAGTCTGTTGGGGTATTAAAGTGAGTAGGGATATTGGTGTTATGCCTGTTAAGTCAGTTTTGCATGACAGTATAGGGTTTAGTATACCACCTGATTGGCGCCTCGAAAGGCAGATGCGTAACTTATGAGGCACTTACGAAGACTACATTGAACCTACTCAATAGCATAGAGATTACTCTAATATCGGTCAACAACATCATGCGATAAAGATCTACCGACCCTCAAGAACTCTTAGTATTCAACTCGATCTCGTCGCCGGATCCACACAGATCTATCCTGCTTGGGAGCAAGGTAGATAGCAGTCAGCAGGTGATACACAGAAAAGTGTGCGTAAAAAGTAAACAAACAGACTCCCGCATGTGTACGTAAAGAAAATATGTTGTAATGCATTTTCACGGAAAACACAATGTTGAATTGTAGTATTTATGTTGCACGAGAACTCTGGAGCAGATTATCAAGTGAAAATGTTGCTAAAGAAAGTAATTCAGGTATGGAATAATTGATATAATTAGGAATAATTAGGCATTTTAAACATGTATGCTTCTAACCTTTTAAATTTAGTTACGTATAGTTAACTCTCGATTAATGCAAAAAGCAGCAGTTATGTGTCAGAGAACTTCTTTACTTTGCAATATATTGCTACACTAATTTTTGGGAGTTACCTCTAGCATTTTAGTGTAGTATACATTACTAGTACGTGATTGTAATGTAGTACAGAGGGATGTTCTTCACTGTCCTAACCTGGTCTAGCAACACAGATCTGCCAGATTGGCGACTGAAATTACAGCTTCCGTAGATGTTTGCATATTTGGTAAAAAGGCTGCCAAGTAACTACTCTTCAGATTTCAGACTGCTCATTAAGCATCCAACGACTGAGTAGATCCAGTCATGTGACCAGCACTACCGAGTAAGGTTATACCTACCAGGTTTTTATAAGCTCCTATGGTTACATCATCCTAGTGTTGAAGTGAGAGCGTGCGGGAGAAGAGTAGGATGGAGAATCAATCAATTCGGGGATTTACCGTGACTAGAGGGCCGTTATTGGCCGAAAGGATCACGTGTTAATCGGGGGAGCCCCGGTGTTTTTGGCCTGGCTAAATTTATTTTTCGGGAGTGGCAGATGTCTGTTGGCTACCGTTGAAAGTAATTTTTACCACACTTCATTTCATACCAGCACAGTAATTAGTGCCGGGAAATGTTTAATCAAGTTTATTCAGAACATTAAGTGTGATGGGGTTAGGAGAATATGGAAGTAAGATTTGTTTTTAGTTTATTGTGTGTCTGCAACATCACTTCCAGTACTGCAATGTTAGAAGTTGCTATAGTTGGTTACAAGTTCTTTAAAATAAAACATTATCTGGCTTTGAGATTATTTAGTTCATTGTGTGTCTACAACATCCCGTCAAGTGCTGCAATGTTAGAGTGTTGAGGAATAGAATCTAAGGTATTTTTTATCTTTAGTTCAGTTTTCTTCTATTTAAAATAATTCTTTAAGAGTTTTGGTTATATTCTCATAGTTAATTTTTCATTCTAATTTAATATTGATTCCATAGCTACATGTTTTTTATACTTTAGCCCATGGAACGTCTGAGAAAAGACCAAGTAACTGTGGAGTGCAAACTGCAGCTCATGCATGCTATTGAAAGTTCTAAAACTTCTTCTTCCCCACACCACCTCTGACGTTATACAGTATGCTCTATCATTATTGTCCATCTTATCTACTCCTTACTCTGTTGTTATATTAAATTATATAGGCTCGTGTTCTGCAGATGTATACAAAAAGTTCATGAACAATAATAAAAATACAAACCCTGGGGAATCATCAACAATAGTACATATTTAGCGGATTGCAGCATCAAGCAGTGATGAAAATAGAAGCATCCTAATCTAACAAGTAATAAGGGGTAAGATCAAATTGCGACTAAACGCAGTATAGTTACGAAAAACAATGATGGCGTGAATGCAATGCGTCAAAGTGATTTGAGTCAAATTAACTAATTCACTTGAACTGATGACTAGGATGTACCCACAATAGGTACTTCGTGTTGGTAATATAGTAAAACCCGTCCAAAACGGACCCTCCATAAAACAGAAACCTGTACAAACAGAAAAAAAAAAATTACGGTCCCATTACTTTTACTGTATATTACATCCTGCATAAAATGGAAACCTTCATTAAGCGGAAACTGACTATTTTAGAATGTAAATTGGATTGAATATTCCTGTTGCTCGTAATCACATACATACTATGGACATGAGTTTATTTAGGAAAACCATTCTAGTTGAATGTATGGCGCGAGTTACATAAAAAAGTAAAAATTCACTGTATTTAATTACCGTATACGCTGCTTTTTTTCTGTTCGTTTATAGACAGCTCGGCAACAGTGTTTCAGACATCTGAGATATCAGAAGCAGATGGCTGAATCTGGCACAGTAAAGAAACCATGCTGTTTCAATAGATTAAAAATAATAAGAAAGGGAATCTTGTCTGCATTGCTTTTATCTGCGCATATCATTTGACATATGATGCCAGCAGTGGCACTAGACTCGAGATGGATCGCGTAACTTCATTTGACATATGATGCCAGCAGTGGCACTAGACTCGAGATGGATCGCGTAACTTCATTTGACATATGATGCCAGCAGTGGCACTAGACTCGAGATGGATCGCGTAACTTCATTTGACATATGATGCCAGCAGTGACACTAG
>PNEQ01031946.1:0-21545 GCA_003012365.1 Medauroidea extradentata
CACTTCTTCATTTCGATGCTTTTTTATTTAGGCACTTTTTGATTCAGACACTTTTCGGTTCAGGCACTTTTTGATTTCGTCACTTTTTGATTTAGGCACTTTTTGATTTAGGCGCTTTTCGGTTCAGACACTTTTCGGTTCAGGCACTTTTGATTTAGTGGCTTTTTCATTTCGACACTTTTTGATTTAGTGACTTTTTTGATTTAGGCACTTTTTTATTTCGACACTTTTTGATTTAGTGACTTTTTGATTTAGGCACTTTTTCATTTCGACACTTTTTGATTTAGTGACTTTTTAATTTCGACACTTTTTTGATTTAGTGGCTTTTTCATTTCGTCACTTTTTCATTTAGACACTTTTTGATTTAGTGCCTGTTTGATTTAGTGGCTTTTTTGATTTCGTCACTGTTTTTGGGATGGCTGAATGTAATGGTGAAGTAGGGGCTGCGAGGGGTTGTCCTCGTATCGGCATTCTATATCTACTCATAGGCGGCGTAACCTGGTAGTCCTGTCGTTCGCCACTGATTTTCAAATTAAAGGCAATTAACTGCTTATCAAGCCGACATGGTCGCTATGTACTGTAGCTGATTAGCGATTTTAACACGTTTGGCTTAAATTTTTAAAAGCTTCATTGTGTATTTGGTAGGTCAGTATGACCACCAACTTGCACAAGAACGACTCGCGATGCGGAAACAACACCAGAGTCAGAAATCGTGAGTTGAGAGAGATTTACGACCCTTAACAACGAGATGATGGTATGGTTAGAAAAAGTAAAAAAAAAAAAAAAAAAAAAACAGCCATGTCAGAACCAAAACCTCTCGCACCGTAGACGATGTCTAACAGACTACAGGTCGACTAATCATATGTGGTATTGACGACATGTATTGTAACCACTTAAAAGTTGGTTACATACATACCGGATATTCACGAAAGCATGTAAAGGACATCGGGAGACGATTTCTTGTAAAGTGGAGGCAAAGATGTTGATGAAAATTATTGGGTGGCGAACGAAAATTGATATTTAAAAGCAACACTTGTTAAAACTACTACAAGTAAGGAAAACTAAGTAAAGAATTTCCGGGTAGAGTTTAGAAATAAAAAGAAATTAAATCCGTGAAAAAAGTTTTGAATGCCTTTTACCTACATTTGACAATGCGACTGGCCAAGCCTCTTTTGTCTAGGAATTTTCACGACTTCATTTTTTGGTTATTAAATGACACAGTTTGTAGGAGGAAACTACAATGAAGGGGTTGAAAACGCATTGTCACACCGCAAACATTTTTCGAGAAAATATGAGTCTCACTGTTAGTAAACATGCGAAACGCAGGTTGTTTGAGTAACCGCTGCAAAAAAAAAATATAAACATATACTGTACAATAAACTTTAAATCATTTCTATAATTTCGTTTACATCATTAACAGATCAAGTAAGCTAACTCAGAGTTTCCACTAACGGACATTAAGTAAAAATATTTTTAAATCTTGCAAAACCTCGATAAGAACACTAGTGGATAAATAAGAAACAAATGTACAAGCGGCAAGAAATAATTAGTTACGCAGAGGAAAGGTAACACAGACATACTGCCTGTGTGGAAGTACCATAGAGACCGCCTACCCTCGTGCTAGTGGCGCCTGATTCATGAGGGAGGGTGTGTCTGCTTCCATCTACCACCGGCCCAGCTTCCACGACATGTGCAGCAGATAGGGCGTGGCTCGTGATGTGTGAGATTATGTCACGTGGGAAGTGAAGGCTTTATTATCTCCTGCTGCATCCTCTGGCCTCGTGCTATTTGCCTGCACCACAAGTTACTTTCCTAAACCTACATAGTGAAGCACGTCCGGCTTTAGACCGTAATTACTCTCGTTATTATTGTTCGTTGTGTGCCACTCTCTTTATTGATACCAACTAAATTTATAAGAGTATTTTGGTTTTATTTTTTTATTAACATAAAATTAAATAGTTTATTGCCATTTACATTCACTGTGCCAATGTTCTGAGGTCAATTTTACTTACGAAAGTTAGTTCGTTACTAAACATTTGTTATCATTCATTGGCATATATACGAATATTTTAGTTTCCTAAATATTTCGTATATAATATGGATCCTTTAACAAACAATTTCACAACTTCGAAAACGACGATTGCGCACAAGTGAAACCGAGCATTATAAAAATAAATTTGTGAAGAAAACGTGCGAAACTTCACTCTTCCAATTACCATCCATTCAATTAAGATACATATAAACGTTGAGCCAATTATTCTAAGAATTTATTTATTTATTGGTAATTGATATCCAGGAGGTAGTGCTCTTATCTCTCTATGGCCAGTGCCGGAACTGCTTGATCCATGCTTTGTCTCAACGAGTGACAGGGAGGTGCGTGCGAGGACGATTATACGGCTAGGGCTGGATGTTGCAAAATGGTATACGAATTGGATTACTTATAGATCAGAAACGGGAAAAGATATAAAAGTGCGGTATGCGGCACAATGTTCACACATGCATAAAGTTTTGTTTATTAGAGTATATTTGTGCAAGTTATTCAGTGACTGAACTGGCTTCCTTCCAGCAGGTGACAAAGAGTGTCGAGTGGTTTACAGATACCAAATTGGACATTCAGGTCTAGCGGGAATTCCGTTCACGATACAGAATCACACCACCATTACGTCCGACCATCAGGTAGTGGTACATGATTTTTAAGCAAATCAGGAATTTCCTGAATAGAAAGAGTTCATGGCAATCAAACACGAGTAACGCATGTGCGGAACAATTGCAACCCGCATTTATCCGGAGCCCTAACAAATCAATCCTTCATTCTTCTCGAAAGTTACAGGTACCCACGACGACAGTGCACAGGATGTTGCACAAGAGAATGAAGATGCATGCCTACAAGGAGCGCTTCAACCTAATACAGTTGCTGCTTGCAGTTGAGATGCTGAGTTGCAGCGACGATGACCCAGACATTCTACAAAGATTATGTTCATGGACGAATATTGTGTCAGGGAAGATGAACCACCACAATGTGAGGATACGTGGCTCTGAGAACCCCCACTTTAGCATGAACATTGAGCTTGATAGTCCGAACGTGTATGTGTAGTGTGGTCTGCTTCTTTATCGTGCTATTAGAACATTATTCTTAGCAGAAGGTCTCCATAACTTGGACGTGTTTGAACAGTTTGCATTTCTACAGGTCGAAGATCGATATCATGCTGCGGCTTAATGGTGTCTCTTCACACTGGACTTTGGTCGTTAGGGTGGCTTGGAACGACAGATTTCCAGGTTGCTGGATTGGCAGAAGGAACCCATTTCCTGGCTCCCAAGATCACTAAACATAACCCCACATGATGTTTTAAAATGGGGCTTTATAGAGGATGTGTTCTACCAGACCCCAGTGCAGGACCTCAGGAACTGAGAGCTCGCATAACAGCAGTAATTAAACATGTAAATGAGGACATACTAGGCCAGATGTGGGATGGACTGGAACATTGCTCAGATATACTGCATTACTACAGATGGCACACACTGTGAAATCTCTTGAAAAGGAAAAAAAAAACTTAGGGTGTGTGTGAATATTGTGCCAACCATTTCTTACACATCAGCAATCAAATTTGTAAAGACCATTTTGGAATATCCTGTAACCGTGAGCCATCCATTTAAATCAAAGAAGTACAGTCCTTGGAACATGCGTGGCAATCCCTCCATTCACTTGCGCATCTCAGCCTCACGAACATCATGATAATATGTCACTTGGACTGAGCGGTCCATCCTTCTCTACCTGTTATTGAAGTTTACTGGGACACGTACTATTGTGAGAAACACGTGTTGCACTGTGATCGTAGTTCTGCAAAATAATGGCGACTTAATTTAGTTAGAATTGTAGAAATAATTACAGAAACAAATGTTCCGCTTGTGGCACATTTTTGTATTACGAAATAAATATATGTTTAGAGTAATTAAAATTTCACGTGGTATGTGATTTTCGTTAAATAATTTTTACTTTTTCAACGGGATTGTATTGTAAAGTGATTGATTCTGAGTGAGTGAGTAGTGCTGAGCCACCAAAAACATGGAAAGAAACGTTGTATCACCAACTCACATGCACATAAGTAAATGTACTTAAATTTCAAAACGTTTAAGACTTTACTGATATTTCAAAAGCTGAACATCTCATTCTGAGACATTAATATTCTAAACAGAGTAGCTATATGTGTGATGATGTTTAATCAGATTATAACTATCAGCAAGCTATTCTTCAAATTTATTTTAGCCGATGTGAGTTTTCAATGTTTAATTTACAATCTAAAAACATATCATAAATCAGTAATTTATATTACTTATATTTTCATTTATATGAGAATATAGATACACGTCCTGAACGATCCTTAATTTACGAATATAGACATATTTTGAAGCGAAGTTTTCTATCCCTTCAAGATCAAAAATGCTCTTGTACTTGCAGTAAGTAAGATTCTCAATCACATAGATTATAGATTTACTACTTAAGTATGTACGGTAATCTTATATTTTGCAGAAATAATGGGAATATATAGAAGCATTATTAAATATCACTGTACCCTGTTTTATAAGTTTAAGTTTTTTAACAGCTTCAATTTTATATTGTCAACAATGTTTATATTTAATTACAGTTTCAGGAAGTAAATGAATTAAATCCCTATGATCAGTTTGCATATTGATTATTTAGTTTAACATAATTATGCGAAGAGGAAATATGCCTATGATGTATATAAAATGGCATTATTAACATAAATGTGTAAGCAGCTCTTGAGCAAGAAGAATCTGTTACATGTTTGTAATTTTTGTAGGTGCTTGCTTTGGTGGTGGTAGCAATCATATACGTCACTTTTTTTTTACTTGCCTTTACCGAGTGTAGCATAGCATCCCCAATTCAACGATCAAATATTTAGGCACTACCTTTCAGTAATGAGAAGTTGTCAATAAACGGGTCGGCTTTCCGTATTCATATGCAAGAGTCGAGAGCTGTCGTTGGCACGGTCTTGCTCGCGACACAGCCGCCAATGTACCACCGAGCCTAGCTAATTCTATGCTGTAGAACACACAATTCGCGGGTCGCCAGGCCCATCTGCTGCTACCTCTCCTGAATTGGAGGACCCGACCGTAATGATACACCCTGATGAGTCCATGGATCATCCTCACGCTTTCAATTTGCGTCTTCTTCACATGGCCGCCATTACGTTCCCAGTGTACGCGAACTGCCCTACTCCCACTACTTATACTAACCCGAATACTCAGCGGCAGTTTCGGCCACGGCTACTGGCAGAACGAACGAACCAATAAACGCAAACACAGTGTTTTCTATTGCTCTGCTTTTCTCTTCCTGACGGATTATCGAGTGCGGCTCGGGCCAGTCTATGCGGAAACGATCCGGCGATGGGCCGAGAGGAATTGATGTTATGAATTTTGGGGAATTGCCAGTAGTCTAGGGCTCCGGAGGAGAAGTGGTTTCACGGGCGATTTGCTTTGGGTTGGGCATACAGCAGATTATTCCTCTAGCAAACAGCGCTCCGTAAATTGACCAGGGTTTCAATTTCCAGTTTTCGAGGTCCTGGGGAAGGGGGGGGGGTATATGAATGGGATAAATGAGAAGGGGGTGGGGGGTAGTAATCGCCAAGCGATGTCTACATGCGGGGTGTATGCAGTGCGCGTTCCGTTTTTGCAGTGGAAATGGGAGCCGGCTAGCCGTTTCATGCGAATGATTGATGAGGCATTCGAAATGACGTGGGGATGCCAGTGCATTCGCTTCGCCTTACGGGTGTTGACGGTTGTATGATGCACAGGGATGCTACACAGTCATCGTAATGCGGGCTTTAGGTCGTTGGTTTGCAATTTGTGACGTAGGACATTCTAAATGCTGTCACAATAACACAATCTCAGAAAAGACTCTTCCGCAAGAAAACACGAAGCAATTATGTGCCATGTGTTAATTTAAATGATTATATTGTTTAAATATCAGTTACATTATTATTAGAAGTTATATAAACAGTGATACTTTTTGTTAGCAAGTAACACTTTGTCAAAGCTAAAGTATTTTGTAATTTTGTATACACAAAAAAAATTATAATTCCTTCAGTAATAATATTTTATATGTTGATCTAACTTCGATGTTTTTTTTTGTATTTACTAAATTGTTTACTCGTACTGATGTGCAAATTCTTAATGTTACATTTAGAATGTGGGAAAATTTTAATACTGTTTTCAGGTTATATGCTCTCTGTTTCTATAAAAAAAACATAAAAGAACAATATTTCGTTAAAGCAAATTGGCAAGTATTTGTGTTTGCATGTAACCACACTTATTTAATGGGCCACATATGTTTGTAAAGTAATCTTCATATTTTGTTATGGCCATGCGCTGTTGAGTTTAAAGCTCACTGAATTAAAAACTGTCTCAACTCGCATCTCGCATCCAGACCACAGTTATGAACAGCTTCCTGAACGCTGTTGTACTTAAAAATTAATGACATTCAACTGTTTTTTTGCAAAACGGAAGCCTAACGCAACCTTATACAAGATGTGCCAGGCTGGAGTGAGTTAATTTGGTGCAGTGAAAGCTCTGTAGCAACTGTGAGAAAATTATATCGTTATTTTTAATTTTCTCTTAAGTCAATAAAGCGTGAGTAATATTCTCCTAAAAACTTACTTCCACACTATATTGTGATTAAATTTTCAGAGTTAATTGATGTTCAAACTGTGTTCTGAACAAATAGCCGAGGTGGCCAAATAGCAAGAATATTCGTCTCCCACCAAAGCGATATGCAGGTTCCATTCCCGCGTTTCAGCATGGGGAAATCATGCCGGACGATGCCACTGGACGGCAGGTTTCTTCGGTGATCTCTCGTTTCACACACCTCCTCAATCTGCCGCTGCTCCATACTCACCTCATATTCACTCCTCACCAGCGCCAAATACCTCGATGTCAAGCGCAGACCAAAATCTCTCACTTACACATCTATATATGTATGTATATATGTATGTATATATATATATATATATATATATATATATATATATATATATATATATATATATATATATATAGGAAAGTCGTGTTAGTTACACTATTTATAACTCAAGAACGGCTGAACTGATTTGGCTGAAAATTGGTCGGGAGGTAGCTTAGAACCAGGAGAAGGACATAGGATACTTTTTATCCCGTTCGACCATGTTTCCGTGTGACGTCAAAGAGAATACAAGTCACTATAAAATGTGGTATAACAAAAAACGCATATGACATGGAATAGCAAAACGCAAGCGACAGCTAAACATAATTTTGTCTATTGATAAGTATGTTAGAAAATTTGATAGTTATAAATTTTGTCAGAAATCAATAATCAGTAATAATCAGTTATGTGTATTCTCTTTGAATCATCATTGACAATGCCGCGACCAAGACGATCGAATCTTTCCCGACAAAGCATGTTCACGGGTAGAAAGACCATCTGCGTTGTTTGTTCTTGCGCTTGATAACTAAACAAATGAAGAGTGCAACCTATGCACCAAAATACATGAAAAATAAAGAATCGTTAAAATACTTAATCAAAAATCTACTTACTTATTGCCTCTAAGGCGGAACAGAGTTCGCAGGGCCAGCTAGTATTTAATATATGTTAAGTAATTTAATTTGGTAACATCATTAGCTCATTAGCCCATTTTTGTTCAAATTGTGCACGTCCCTCATATCTGTTTCTAGCTTTGAACGCTACACCATAGTTCATGCTGAATTATGCAGTATTACTGTACATAACATTAAAAACGCGGAGAAGATTAGTAGTAAACGAAAACGGTTGTCGTGTTGGAAATCGCTGGAGTTGGCCATTTTGAGAAATTCGTATGTGAAGTTATTGAATTTATTGAAATTCCTTGAACATGTGACGGCATGTGACTGTCTCGCCATGCAGTGTAACCAACAAATATGCTTATTGCAATGTTGTGGCTCCAATGGCTTTTGTAATCTACGGTTTGTATTGCGGATGTGGTAAAATTACGTTGCGGTTGCTATGGTTACAGAAACTACAGAAGTAAAATGAAACCCACGAGTTTACAGCTGCATTCTTCAAGTGATAAAAAATCACATATCTAGGTAACTCCACCGAAAATTGAACTTAAGTCGTTATAGTCGAAATAGTACGTCCTAACCACAACAAAAATAGGTACCCAATGCAGTGACGCGAGTATAGTTACGTTCGAAGACGATTTCAGTTCGTATACAAACAACAAAAAATGTATTTTTACTAATAAGAACTGCACTAAAACTTAAAATATTAAGAACTAACTATGTAAAATTTGCTAGTAGCCGCGACTACGTTTGGGAGGTTGTAAACTTAACGCGACAGTACTTCTGAAACAAAAATTTTTTAAAAGTGCTAAACGGTAAAAAATTATGATAAGTGTAATGAATGGCCGTCTTATAAACATTTAGGAAAACTATTTCACTACATTTCCCGTTCTGACCCTGAACCACACTTTGCCTCCTCCCCCCTGCCCCCAGTGTTTATATATATATATATATATTATTTTTTGGTGGATAAATTTGCTTCCGCACTTACAATCACCAGATAAGTTTTTACTGGTTTAAATTATTTTAATGTACAGATTCGTCCCTCTGCTCCATGTTATACCTCTGCTTGTAAATAAATAAATACCATATTAGCAGAAATTTTCGCGGGCAATCACACAACTCACAAAAGTTTATTTATAAAAATTTTTGGGTTTACCCGTCTCTATTTAGTTTTGCCCTCCCTAGCACTCCTCCAAAATTTTTTTGAAAGTCTTCGTGGGTGCATGCATAACTCACCAACTTTTCATCACAATGAGATGAATGGTATTGTAATGAATTTGACGAACAAACAAGCATTAATGTTTACAATATAGTATCAGTCCGCCTATTGCATTACCCGCGTATATTACTCGCAACGAGTATAAACTTTAATTGAAGGACGTCATTGTAGACCAGGTAAACAGTTCGGCCATTGTTAGGATAATCAAGCTGCATGTTGTGCTTACTCTGAAGCAGGCTAAGTAGCTATACCTACCAACGTGTAAAGACTGCCCTAAGTCTGTACCCGCCATTCTTAATGACTGACCCGGGCCGCATTTAGTCTTAGCAAAACAGACCTTGAATATGAGAGAGTATCCGTATGGTATAATTAGTAAACGTGGTGTGATGCTTGACTTACGTCGAACGCAACCATTGATGGCTCTTTTTCAGTATTTAACCTTGAAATTTCATTAAAAGTAAATGTCATATTTATTTCCTGGAAGAAGTTGTACAGCAACACACAACAATATATACAAAATGTTAACTTCCCTATAAATTATTTTTCTGTGGCAATGCCTACTTTTTCGGATCGTGAGCTTTGAAAGGTTTACAAAGACCGTGTTTTGCCCTCTGGTAATTGAGAGTTATTTTATCAGTATTATAACTAGTTTCATTATTTTTCGTAATTGAGTAAGCGTTACTCTGAATCAAATAACATGTAGATGTATCAACTGGTTAGGTAGATATTATAGGCTAATCAAACAAATTAATTTACGCCTTTTCGCCACTTTAGTGACGAATTTCGTAAAATCTTACAATAACATGTTCAACATGTGTATAAATGTCTAATCGAGGTGAAAATAGCGACTTTAAACTATTAAGTCAAAGCTGAATCGACGATTAATTAAAATCTTATTGCATCCCTTCACAGACCTGAGAGTTTGGATTTAGAAAAGTCCTTAAATCGAATTACTGGCATTTACATATTCGTCATCACGAAGCGAAATAAAACACTATATCTCGACTGATTATACAGCAATCAACGCATTGTCTAAATCACTTTCCATGTTTTTAACTGCCTTACAGATCGAATTTCGAGACAAAAATGTATGCACAGTTAAGACAATTAAGTGCCAATTTCGAAAAATCACTAAAACATTTCAAATTACTACGCAAGTATTATATTACGAATAGAAAACACGCTTTTGCCATTATTTGTAAAACATTCTGCAATAGTATTTTTTGTATTTACGTAAATATTATTCAGAAGCATACAACACATCGATATCTCGACTTGCCCGATAGATATGGAAGAATAATAAAATAATTTCACGCCTTTTCGTCCCCTTAATATAAATTGTAAACGTCTTGAAGTGTTTTCTTGACATATGCGTTCTTAACTCAGTAAAATAAAAATAATGACGATAGTTCATTGGACTGGGGCTGTACAGACGATTCATAAAAAAAACACACTTCCCTGTTGTTACTCTTTAGGAATCGAATTTCGAAAAATTCGAAATCTACTTTTTAATTATTTTTATAGCCATCATTAATTTTAAGCGAATACAACTCTGCATCATGAACGGTTCGATCGGCACCAATTATTAATCTGAAATACAGACCACGTGTTTTCATCCCATTATAGGTTGTATGTATACAATTCTGAAATTGGCTAATATATTTTTTTATGAGTGACCCTCTGTAGTAAAGATCACGACAATATCCCGTCGGGTTAGAGCTGTACAGACAATTCTTATAATTCACATTACACGCATTTTTACCCCCTTAGGGTTCAACTTTAGAAAAAATCCTTTCTAAGTGCTATGTACTCGCCTACGACTGAAAGGAACTCAAACACGTCGATCATTGAACTTACGAAATATTCCTTTCCATAGATCGTTACGCCAAGTGCATTATACGAACGTTTGTTTGAACTGAACAATGTATGATTGGCACTTATAACATTTCCTACGGCTTTAGCAACGTGAAATATAATTTTTTCAATGGAAAACCTCAAAATGTGATTTTATGACACTTATATCGTTTCCCGCAAACACTCCTCAATTACACACTAACCTCATACGCAAAGCTGAACGATTCGTAGACAGCAAAAAAAAAAAAAAAAACTATACCATCCAATGGTTTAGACTTAGAGAATTCAGAACATGAAAGAGGTGTCGAGATTTGCCTGTATAAATGGGGATCCATGTCGGCAAATTTTTTTTTTTTTTAGTGACTTGGTAAAGTCACCCGAAATAACGATGGTCAAGTGAGTAATCTAAAACAGAAACTCATTAATAAAACAAACACAAAAGTTTATTTATTTACTTTTAATGAAACGAAGACAGTGTCATGCCTCGCCGCAAAAAAATCACTTCTACGTCTTCATGCGTGACAAGCGCCCAGTTTTCCAGTTCCCAGGACGACAAACTGTCAGGGGAAAAATGTTGTTTCTCTGGAGCGCGGGAGGACTTTTTTCTCTGAAGCCCGCAGCAGTGACCCTAGACTACTGACGCGCGCTGCGGCTCCGCCAATGAGCGGCCAGGGAGCGTCGTCATGGCAACGGCGTGGTCGTGGTCAGCGGTGCAAGCTGCGTGCGCGGGCGTCCAATCCATTCCGCACTTTTAACCTCAGGCAGCGTTCCGACTGACACTTTTAATTAACCAAGCCGTCATTTGCCTCGCTGTACTAAAATATATATGATATTTTAAAGCGTAATAATTAGTTAAAAGCTTATAATAAAATATTGGGAAGAACCATATACTTGCCATAGTTTCCATCGAACATTATAAAATATATTTAGACATATTTTTAACGTGTCCTTTTGCTAGTTATATCTCTCTGTCGTATAAGAAAGTTCACATTTAGCTCAGCAGTTATTAATTTTTTTTTATCTCTACGTCGTTTGTCAATATAAATGTTGCCATGGTTGTGTTAAACACAGACTACATAATTCGTTGTACTGTAATTTATGGCAGAAATTCAAACGCCTTAAGGTATTGTTTCATGTTTGTGCTTTCATGAACTTCTCGGAAGAAAAGTATGCATAAACCTACTATAGACGCGCCGTAGAAAATACACTGTTGCTGTACTATTCTCTCACTACAAGCATTTTTTTTATAAATATTTTTTACTGTTAGCGACTTAAGTGTAGGAAAATAGTTCACATATCTTACATTGAGTGGACCGTAAGGTGAATGAAATATAATCTACGATACATTTTATTAAATCTGTCATTTTAGAAGCTGAAATAAGCGCGTAAATCATATTATCAAATACAGCGGTTGGATCCAAGCCGTGAATGTTAATGCCGCTACAGACAAGGTGAAAGATATACTTATTCATTTCTATTGGCATAGGATTAAGAGTGCGTGGTAAATAATTCAGCACTGACAGCATTTGTTTAGATGTGTAGGTTTCTCGAACACAATTTGCAAAAATCAAGAAACAGCAATCCCAGACAATAGTTTTTGCCAACTTTCTGAGCAAAAATTTTTCTCGAGTAAAGTATATTAGAAAAACAATCCCTGACGCTGAAATCTCGTGCATTGATTTGCGGCGCAAGAGACAAGCCTTAACAGATGCCCCATTCCGGGTACATATTGGCTCACAAAGTTTGCGAATATAATTATCAAGGATTTTCGTGCTGTAGTTTTTCTAAATTGACTTAAAAAAAGTGTAGACCTCAATTGTTTAACTCAGCGCTTATTTATCTGCCACACCCTCTTAATACGTGACTACTTTAGAATCTAATGGCGTGTTTTGGACATACACCATTGCAGTAAATGGTGTGTCACAGAAAAACCAGAGGATAAACACAAACAAACAGACAAGTAAACAAACAAAGGGTTTATATACACCCCATTCTGTCCAGAGTACGAAGTATATAATTCCCTTCATTCCAGTTGTATATACTCAGTCTACAGGTGCTTCTCTTCTCCGACTGTGTATGTACCTGAAGATGGGGACACCACGGGGACAGATCGCAGTCTCCGAAACGTCGCTATTTGTTTTGTCGCAAGGAGAACATTGTGTTCGTCTGTGATTTAGTTTTCTTTGTTTTACTGTCCACAGTTGCTGTGTTATTTGCATTCGTTCTCTTTCCTCAAGGTGTCTGTGTTTCTGCTGTCGTCTACATCCGCCTTCTTTTGTCGCTCGTTGTTTTGTCTGTTTGTTGTTGTAAGTATATTTATTTTTATCTGGTGTTTCTATTATTGTACTACCATGTTAGGTAAAGAGGAAAATGTGTAGAGGATTGATTTAGTTAGCAAATATGTGTGTCATGTTTGTGTGACTGAGCTTGTATAGGCTATAGATGGAGAATATATAAGGTATGATAAAATAATAGTTGAAACGAAATTCCATAAATTAATATAATAACTTTTCTGCAGTACTGTAAAGTTGAAACATTAAAAATAATTTTTGGCAAACTTTAAAGACCTAAATTTCAGTTTCCATTTGGTAAAGAAAGTGTTCACTCAGCAAACTATCACCTTAACCTGTCAGTGTAATTAATCCCTTTTTAGCTATACACTTACTTGAGAAGTAGTCCTTCTACTTAGCACAGTACATAATATTTTCAAACAGACAATTCAATAATCCATTCTTTATCCTGGGCAATGCACATTTTCTTCCATCACCAGCCACAACAATTAGAATATACACTTTTTGTTTATTTCTTCCAAGAAGGTTTTGTCCATAGACAAAGTATTGTTTCTCAAAGTTCTTGCCTGTCATCTTATCAACATTAAATGTAAAAAATAAATATCAGATTTACCTATTTGTCTTCTCGTTCATAAAAACATTTAGTTTAGTCCAAAAGAAAACAGAAAATATTTAAAATTTATGACAAATAAATCATTTTAAGCATAGAAAAAAAAGTAAACAGTAAATAACAATTTTAACATCTGTAGCATTCTTACACTATCTTACATACAGAATTCCTTTTTTGGAATATTGTAAGTTATTTACATATTTTTCCTTGGTTTATTTTTTGGTGCTTGGTTGTTCGTTTGCGTTAATTTATTTTCTCGTAACACATTGACAGAATTCTTTGTGAAATTGTATACGTGTATTTATATTTTCCAGTTCCAAACAAATTCCCTTTCTTTACTTGTCTCTTTTTGTGTGTAGTCTCATTTTTTCTGTGTCCCACCATTTGCTGCAATGGTGTATGTCCAAAATACTTCTTTAGTTTGTAACTTGCCCTCATTGCAAGAATCGTTCAAAATTGACTACTTTACTATGAATGGCCTAGACACTAAATTAGTTTTTTTGCATGAGTTGCAAAAAATAATTACTTTTTCTTGAACAGCTAGTGAATTGCACGATTAACTGTAATAAATCTAACTTAATGGTTATAATACTTCTGTTAAAATAGGGACAACAATAGTATGTTATTGTCGGTATTACCTGGACTGTTCGTACACAACAATCTGTTCTGTAAAATTGCTGATTAAAAAAATGCTTTGTTATCCTTCTACAAAACACATCATTGAAGCAGCAATACAGGTAGTACTAGCAATAAAGTTGCACTGTTATCCCTATATTAACATTATTGACTGTAGTAACATTATCTTACAATGTTGCTGCCTAGTGTTTACACTCACAAAGCTGTAATGTTACTATTCACAACTCTTCAAACTTCGCTGGATAAACTGACTTTGCGATAGTGACGCAGAGTTAAAAAATGTTGAGACGCCTAGCATTATCTACAAAGAAATAATATGATAGCGTACAATATAGTTACGATAAAGAACGTCACTTGAAATCTTCATGTATTCAGAAGTGAAATGGTGAAATTAGAAAAACATTATACAAATTAAATTCTTAGGTACAATATTTTACAGCTCTATGAGCAAATATTTCACCATTCTTTAACGTTTCGTCTTGAGCCAGCGTTGACTACAAGGAATTTTGGCATCAAGAGATAATGCCGCAGGGAAAATGTAGGAAATTCTTTGTAAAATATTTTACAAAAGTGTTTTATTTATAGAATCCTGATATTCAAATGCCCTATTTTGCATTGATTTTAGAAACACGCCCAATTATGACACAGGCATGGGAAACCATTTGCCACGCTTTGTAAATTTGATCATATTAGTTATTCTTAGTTAACTTTTCTTAATAACGAGGGACATTAACGTGAAATAAAACTGAGAGGGAAGATATATTAATATAGTAATAAATTTCTATGAAAATTTATTTGAAGTTCCACCTCAAACTTTTGCCTGCGTAGGGCACGTCTTGAATTGTACCTTTTGACGTTTCTGTGGCTCGAGCGCTTCAGACTGGCTGTAAATGACAGGTCGGCAAACGATAACAGACAAACAACTCTTTAATAACTAGGAACCCCTTAACACGAAAATGTTATTGCATCACTTTGATTTATTGTCTTACGTTTACGTCGCCACCTATGATTTGTGTTCAATGATTTGATGTTTAAGCTGTCAGCGTATTGGATAACTGGACGCTAATGAAGGACGTGCAATGTCACAGTCACCTTGTTCTATTGGTCCTGTCAAGAAGAGATGCATATACACAAAGGTACGCTGCCAAAATCGAGAAGCAGGTCTGCAGATGTGCCCATAAGGCACTGGAACAAAGTCGTCCAAAAATCTTTCCGTGAAATTAAGGCTCCAACAATGAAGCGTTACACTCGCTTCTTAGTGTTTTGTTTTTGGGCGTTGTAGTGAGAAGTTTTCCCGTCGCAGAATGTACACTTAGCTTCGTTTCATCACTAGGTGTAAGTGTGTGTGTTCAGGTGAGTCGCTATGCTGAGGTCTGTCCTCGATAGGATCGTAGCAGTGTATTAAAGTTGCTGTAACGCACATGTAATATGAAACAATCATTCAAGCGCCGTAAGAGGTCGACCGCTTCTAATCGTTGTTACGGGCTTCCGTCGATTAAATGGACATCCGATGTGTTGTAGCATGTGTTATGTTATTAGTAGAGGCATGAACTTTTCGTGAAAAGAAATTTGCCTCACTTTGTGTCAGTGACTTGTGTGCACGTCTGCAGACTTGCTTCACGGTCAGAGATTGGATGTTTTGACATTCGTGTGTCGTGGGGTTTTACACGCAAATCACAGACGTGTGGTGTTACAGTAACCTTATTGTGATTGGTACTGTCAAATGAGAAACGTCACCGTTCAAAGGCACGCTGCCAATATCTATGAAGCAGAACTGCAGACGTGCACATAAGGTACTGGAACAAAGTGGGGCAAAATTCTTTTCGCGAAAAGTTCATGTCTCTAGAGGCACCAAACGTCTAGTTATTGTATGGTGTCTAAGGTAGGTTTTTCTAAACACACGGTACTACATATGTGCTACGATCGCAGATTCCAGAAAAGCAAGGGTCGAGACCTAACGCGCGCCCGTATTCCTAAACGTCTTGAGATGGTATCGGATAAATCACGGATTATTGTTTGCCGTCCCTCTGTGCGGCTATAAACAAATGGAGGCGACACTGGGCAGTGTTTTTTTTATAGAACAAGTAGCAGTAATTTTCAACAGCTATTTAACAAAAATACGTTTTTTTACATTTACAACGTAATGCATTACATTTTAAATAGTTTTAAACTAGAAGTAAAATTAAATATCATAATATAAATTAAAAAACACCTAATATAACATTCGAAATTTTAGTATTAAAAATGAAATGACAATCTCTTGTGCAAATTAAAAAAAAAAAGTAAGTTCACTTTTTTAAGTTATCTAGGTGGACGTCTTTTGCGCGTTCACTGAAAAAAAAGTATAGTTGCAGGATCCATACTTCTGTTAAAATAGGGACAACAAAACAGTTTGATTGTTGGTACTACTCTAGACAGTTCCTTCAACAATCTGTATTGCAGAAGTTACCATGTGGTGTGTAAGAGCAACAAATTTCTTTGTTTCTACTACAAAACAGATTGTTGAAGGAACTGTCCAGAGTAGTACCAACAACCAAACTGTTTTGTTATCCCTATTTTAGCACAAGTATGGTACCTGTAACTGTAGTCTTATTTCAGTGTTCGAGACCTTGAAAGGCAGAAGCTGTAAGAGCGAGAAAGTAGGCGCATCGCGCATTACCCTAGCCCACAGACGACTAAGATATCCTTGCTTCCAGGCGCAAATAACTAACAGGCGTTCGGTCCTCTCGCCGACGAGGCATAGATGTAATTTTGACGTAAAAGGTGAGTTGTACACATCTGTACCCTATAGATGATTCTGTACCAAGATTTCGATGCACAAAACGCACCCCAAAACACCTTTTTTTTATTTTTTTTATTTTGGCCACTTGACAATATGCTTTAATCATTACTGGTGAATCAGAAATTGATATATACACATGTAAGGTTCTTTGAATAATATTTCTAATCAGACATCACTCATGTGCGTTGAGCAGTTTTCGTTCGAATAATCTGGTAACGGCCGAATCTCGGCACAACGCTCGGCGGCCTGGGCAAACGGCTACAATAATGACGTGCACACGTATGCAGGACCATGAAGGCTTTTCTTCGTTTTCTTTAAACCTACTTTCCATTGTCCGTTTGTGTGTTTCTCAAGTTCTTCCTCACATTAAATAAAAATTGAACATACTGAGCGTATGCTATAAAACTTGATAAAAATATAGTACAGCATAAGTTTATTTGGCTTGTATGTAATTTGTACATATTCTCATAAATGCGGTCATTTTAAAAAAATGTTTTTTTTTGCATGAGATATTTAGAACAAATTTTTGAAGACACGTGTTGTTTATGTCAGCCGAACAAAATGTTGGCAATGTGAGTACCTACGTTTTCTTGATCACATGAATTATCTACACTAACCACGCATTTTAAAATCACCAAACTCGGTACATATGTTTGATATTAACAGAATTTTTAGTACCTATATCATATTCAGTTTTAAACCGAGAATGATTCAGGATAGATATTATTAGTACCGCGCGGAGAAATTTATGATAAAGTAAATCGAAAATGTAATTTCAATGATTCCGTGAAATGAAATATAGTTTAAAATTGACTTAAAATTTTTTTCTTCTTTTAATAAAATAAACTACTTGATCTTTAATTGTTTTGAAACAATTCAGAGCGTTGTTTTGCTGTAGATTTTAAGAAATTACAATTTGTGGTTATTTTCATGTTAATATTACTGCAACTATAATTCACATCACAGAAAAATTTGAGAACATATTTTCAACTTACTTTTTAAAAGCTATGGCCACGTTAAATTGACACACTTTGTCCCGCATAACTAAGAACGGAATTGTGTATTTAATGTTATTTGGCGATTCAAAGTTTATAATAATGAACGTCCTCTATTTTCCAAGATTTCATGTCATGAATTAATTTTTTTTCTATAGTAACTGGGCAGACTTTAAGAAAATGTAATTTTAAAAACTAAATTTTTCATACATTGGTTTAATTAAATCTAATTGTTGTTGGTTCACTATGTTAGAAGATAGAATCACATGAATAAGCAAATAAATATTTTCGTATTGTTATGCTACATGATCAATGTGAAATTTCTTTTCGTTTATTTGCACGAAATTGAGGAAAGTCGTCTTATCGGTTAAGTTTGTACTTTTTCGATCTATACACATATCATTCGCAGATTAGTGTAGGCCTACAAGTGTATTTAATGCAAAATTTAAACTGTAATTTTTTTAATGTGCCCACTTACCTTGATATTTTCCTCCCGACAGAGGACCGAAATAAAAGATAACGTTAAGAGCGGCATTGGCGCGTCAATTAAATGTCCTATCATCTCTATGTACAAGCCACTGAACCAGCGAGCAGATTTCCTGTCGTACAAACAGCTTTTGGATTAGACTTTTACGAATCTGTAATTGGTTTTCATATATTTAACTAAACTTTTAATTACAACGGCATGAGAATGGAGATATTTATACAAATGTGAAAGCTTAAATACTGTATTTGTAGCCCACTATCTGTTTTGGAAACATCCCGTTACAGCTTTATTTATAATTTTTTTTTTCGCACGAGAGTACATAGTGGACACATTTAATTATTTCTGAAACATTTATTTAACTTGACGTAACACAGATTAAATACGAGTTCTTCACGTAAAAAAATATAAACGAAATTTGTTTTATTTTAACAGCAAATATTTTATTTGGGAAATTAATTTTAAAAATATTGAAACGTTTGTAAATAACAACATAGTCAAAACATCTGAATGTAAGTTTAACGTATCGTATCTCGTAAATATGTATTTAATTCAATAGCGCATAACAATTGCATTTGCATATTTTCTAGGTGGCCGGTTTACAAAAGGTGTCTATTGATCGTACGTGCAACATTCTTTTCCGATTTTTGAGGATTTAGAACAAAAAAGTTAAGTCATTCAATTCTGTATAGCCTACTAGACGTGGTTTTCTTAAATACTGACTGCATATTACAAAAAGGGGGGGGGGGAATTATGTTCAACAACAATGGTTCATTATTCATAACAACCTTTTTTTTATTTTTGAGTTATTTTAATTCTTAGGTACTATAGTTATAGAAATAAACATTAATTTTATTTTTACCTAATTGTGCTAGATAATATAAATAAAAGTTTTAAAAAATTTAGGAGTGACCTGGATTCGAACCCAAATAGAATAATCACCGGTTCGACGCCGAATCTATCACGTAGGGCCATCCGAAAAAATGTACGTATACTTCAATGATTTGAAAATCAAAAATTTGTCACTTTTTGATTATATGGACTTTTAAAATTCTAGTGGGTTATTATTTATTATTCCTGCTGCCACAAAGTTTTATTTTCTGTATGGTTCGAATGTTTTTGTTTTCTCTTTTATTATTAAAAACTATATTCGTGCAGCAAGCGGCAAATACGTTGTAACGTGTGTAGCTGTCTGTAGGGCTAAGGGTACTGTGCATGCGTAATTATATTAGGACAAGGAAATGTCACAGTTTAGTCACGAACATGTAATGTCCAGAACACGGTCGTAGAAGCACAGGTCTGGACACTAGCCCATCTACCAATTTATATTGCTTGACCCCTTTGTTGTTAGGCTGTAATTCGTCAAGTTACCGTGAATGTTGTGCTTTATTGGCGTCGCAGTTAGGGCGGTCGGGCTCAGACAACGCCAATTTTTTCTAGTATTTACATTATAAAGTAAATATAGATTGCTGGAGCCATGCTTCAGAATTGTGAGCGAAGGAAGTATTTCAGAAACTGATAAAAAATAATACGTTTTAAAAAAAGTGGGAGGGAAGTGGGCTGAGTAACTCGATGAACTACAGCCAAAAAAAAAAAAAAAAAAAAACAAGGGGGTCAAGCAAAAGATATTGGTAGATAGGCGAGTGTCCAGACCTGTTTGTCTATGGCCGTGGTCCAGAATCTAAACCCTTATAAAAACGTTTAGGAATACCGGCCTAAGTTTATGGAAACTTCCATTTTCCTGCTTCTTGCTGGTGGTTAAGGTGTGTTCTCGCCTTGGAGAAATCCAAAGCGATCGTGCATCTCCCTGTTTGAGGTGTCGGAGCGGTGCCACGCTCTAGTATCCGAAGGGAGTAATCACATACACACTCGTAGGGGTGCTGATGTTGCTCCGGGGCTCGTGAGTATTGGTGGGCACTATACCGGGACGGGTTTCTCGGCCTCTGGTGCTAGCTTTACGCTTCCGTGACCCCTCAGCACAAAAACCTCTCACACCCAAGTCAATCTGCAGCCTCCTCGTGGCGCCACTGGATCTTAGAACTAATGCAGGCTCTGGCGTGCGGGCCCTATGCATCTCGGCTCCTCAGAGTTGAGAAAGGGGTATCTGCCTTGATGAATTCTCCGACAGATGGCAACAAAGAGAAACCATAAGGCGAGGCGTTAGACTACCTAGTGCTCAGGCTGTTGGGGCCCAAAAGCCCAGATTTCCAAGTGGGAAATCAAGGGTAATGGAAATGGACGAACCTGATGCGGTCTGGGGAAACAGGTCACACGCCCGAGCCATACGGCTGTAAGGGTGGTATTCCCCCCCCTACCCTCAGGTGGGTTCCCCGTCGAAAGGTGGGCCTTGTGTGATCTGTAGTACCCAGACGGTCAGGCTGGAGAACCCACAATGCCATGGAAATTACGTAGTACTACGGGCGACCAGGTTAGCCCCACGGTAAGGTTATCTGCCGTGTTTGGTCTGGGTTGGATTCGTAGTGGTGGTGGTTGCCTATATGCTGGGCAGGCCTGGGGGGACCCTTCCCCTGATAAAGGCCGACGAGTGGCTGCGAAAGTGTCCGGGAGCAGGCCCGGTAAGCCTATTAGGGGTAAGATGGGCCCCGACTCAAACCTAGAGGGGACTGAGCCGAGGATCTCACTCGGGGGCAGGTCAGTGGGCAAGAACCAGGGATGGGTGGCCCTTGGCTCTCTCGCTAGCTTCTGTTCTCCTTTGGAAGGTGGATGGAGGCGCAGTTCAGTGTTCCGTCAAAGGGTTCGGACGGTTCCACTTGGCTGTTAGCTAAAGTTCACTGCGTGGTTGAGCGTGATCTCTCTCCTCGCCCATGGGGGCCGGGCGCTGGTACGGCTAGGGTGACCAGATGCACAGAGGTGAAAAGGAAGACATGTATGGTTTAAAAAGTAGGACAACAAGGAAAAAAAGAGGACACTGTATTATTTTATGTATTTATAATGCTTCAATATTTATCTATAAGTTTTCAAAATCATACACATAAAAACAACTAAAATCAATAAAAAAATCAACCTTATTTTGTCAATTTCTATCATATAATGTCACAGAAAGCGTTCAACGTTAATTCT
>PNEQ01031952.1:7971-22498 GCA_003012365.1 Medauroidea extradentata
AAAAAAAAAAAAAAAAAAAAAAAAAAAAAAAAAAAAAAAAAAAAAAAAAAAAAAAAAAAAAAAAAAAAAAAAAAAAAAAAAAAAAAAAAAAAAAAAAAAAAAAAAAAAAAAAAAAAAAAAAAAAAAGTTCATGTAAACATATGTCCTAAAACCAATCGTTTTTGATACATTAATAAAAGTTTGGTTCGGTGTGTTTCAAGGTAATCAGTTTTGTAAACAGTCATTTAAAAATTTTATTGAATACAGAGGCCCTAATTTTTTTCCTCTTAGCATTGGTGAAAGTGTTATAATAGATAGATATAAATAGATAGAAACTAGGGAATCTGGAATCAATAACTTTATTAATTGACTGTTTACATAACTAATTACAGTACCTCGCAACACATGGAACTAAGCTTTCATTAATAATTAAAAATATTAAAGGCTTGCGGATGTATGTTTATATGAACTTTTTTCTTGTTTTGGTGTAAGGGACCTACATCGGACGTTTTGTAAAAATATTACAGAGACAACCTGTATATCATAGTTTGTGCTTAAATTTTTGGTAGCAATAAATAAATAAATATACATTTATTTATTTTTGTACGCTAAGTATCACACTTTTTGTAAAAAAAGAGTAAGCCAAAATAAAGCAAAATTGTATTTCTCAAATGATGGGTGCATTATTTTGAAAAAAAAAAAAAAATCTACACTGAAGAGGTTGGATGGAGTACAAGAGACATCCATAACATCTTCGCTTCTCAGTAGTTTTTGTAAAAAGTCACCAAATAATGGTCCACGAGACTGTGTCACACATACCTCTCGGTCACAAAGTTATTAACTTTACATTTTGACTACCAAAATATACACTAAACTCATGTTTCATGAAAATGTACTTTTAACCCTTGGCCTCTAAGCTCTTCAAATTGTGACTGTATGACTACTCTTAGTCATGAATTTTTTTATTTAAAACTTGTCGTTGAGGAAGTGTTGAGTTTTTTGCACCAATGTGAAAATAACTGGTGGTGGCTCGTGGGTTGTTGCAAGGTAGGGCTGCAGTTGCCAAGATCTGTACAGGGTTGTACGCTGGTTGTCTGCAGCCACTGACACGCTGATGTGCAGGTGCCCCTTACTACTGAGTGTCGCAACACATCTAGTAGCCGGAAAATATTTCATGGTCGTTGGTCAACGGTGCGTTCATCAAGAGTGCACAGTTCCGACTAACTGCAGACCCACCTGGCAACAACCCACGAGCTGCCACTAAAAATTACCACATAGCATGACCTTAATTTCGACCAATCGACGGTTGTCTTTCAAGAATATAAAAATTAACGCTACTCGTAATTAACAAGATTATTACTAATGAATTCCGCTGAACGAAAAAATGATGGACTACCGCCCGTATATCTGGTATGGTGGTTGAACCTGTGGGATTCCAGAACGAATACACGTGGGAAAAATATCTTCCATTTTAGGATCCAGTAGTGTGACGTTCTTGCTGCCGAAGGCTCTGATTTTGTCTCTAAAATATATACGTAGATGCTGTAAATATGTTGGAACAAATACGTGGGTTTATTCCTATACGTGATACGTCACAGAGAGAAGAAACGCTCCTTGGATCTATAGTCAAGGGAGTCGGTCTCTACACTCAGCACAATAAAGGGACCATGTCAAGTCCCTCCACACTGGGGTGCCAATAATAGACTGAGCTGCCGGAATTGTTCGGCCGGGGATCACCTCGCTGCCAGGCACGTAATTGAAAATTCGCGGCCAGTCCCAGGGTCCTGTACTTCATCGACTACAGGAAGGGGAAGGTGGGGTGAATTTTGGAGTGTGGGAATAGGGTGAGGAAGAAGTGGGGAAAGGGATGAATGGACGAATTCCTGCAGGCGTGTTTCTCCTGCACGTCGCGAATTCGGTGGCAGGGGGGAGCTGGGAATCCCGCAAGGGTAGAATGCATGTAGAAACCATTGGAAGAGGCGTGTGGATAGAGACAGGGTAAGAGAGGGCGTGGCTTGACTGATAGCTCTACCGGACTGTTCCGGATGTTCCGGATGCCGGAGGCGAAGACAGAACGCGGGTGGGTGAGAGCTGGCTCAAGCCACGCGGACCTGACTGGGGCTACAAATTCATGGACGATTGAGTTATATGGAAATCAGAAAGCGTGGTAGTTGCCATTAATTATTCGGAAGGAATTGAGTGATATAGGGGGGAATCAATACTTCCCTTGTTTAAAATTTTTTAACAAGCTAAAAACTAATGCAAAAATATATCCTGACCCGCCCAGATAGGTGCACTAAACTCTCTTAGGCTTCATTAGTTGAAGGGTTCTGATAAGTAGAAATTTAGAATAACTTTTATAATTAATCAAATATCATTCCTTGAATGTTTGCTGAGTGCAAACTTTTGAAACTACCTACACAAATCCACATAAAATTCCATTCAGTTTGTGTTTCTTTGTGTGTACACCGAGAGAGATACATTACGCAATAAACCAACCTTCCTTCGCCAGTAATGCAGTTAGTACGGCGAGACTTTCGTTCATAAGCCATTAAGGTACAGCCTAATATAATACCTGCCTAGGAACCGTATTGCACATCGTGTTTACGGAGCACGTATCATTTATGTAATCGAGAAGCTTGAGAATTCAGCAAAAGCCAAATTTTATATATCTATAAACATTTCTGTCACGTTTTTCATGTGTGTTGTCTACGTTTTTTTAAAAATCATTTTTGCCATTTTCTGCATTTTGGATTTTTCTCTTATGTTTACTTACCTTTTGCGTATACTGATTTACATTATGTACCGACTGTCCGTTTGGGAAATATATACGTGTTTTTGACTAATACTATTTACTGCTTCCATGATGTGTTCCTGTTTTTTTGTTTATTGCGATTTGCTAATTTACGTAACCGTGGATTTCCTTTGACCCAGCATCATTCGTTAACAATTGGATAGATCCAGCAAACCACACCAGTTTGTAAAACACCTCACAGCAAAAATCATTCGAAGATGATACCAACAATGTACGTATAAGTTCAACCTACCAGGGCAGGTATTTTTGGATGAGGAAGTCTCCTGGGCCTAAATAGTATGGTTTATTTATTATAAATAAGCGTATAAGTATAAACTATTTAATTACACATGCGGTTTTCTTAACTTCACTACAAAAATTAATTAATTGTGCGGAAAATTAAAACAATTTGAAATCCATAACCACTGCAAAATGAATGAGAGACTACATTTGCGTCTTATTACCGTGTTTCTTTCTAATTTTGTATCCGATCATAGCTTACAACTACTGACAAATTGCTTGTAATTTTTAAATCGTATGATAGACAAGTAAAATAGTTTAATCAAGATATGCAAACATTTTGAACATATTGAAATCTATTTCAAACGTAGGAAACGAAGCCAATAGAAAAATGTTGCTTAATGGCGCGTTTCACCTTAGTTTCAACGTTTTTTTTTTTATTTTTATATTTGTACCGGATATTTTTTCTTATTTAAGACATAAATTGCGATCGAATCTTCCTCTTAGGAAATTTGTGTATCTTTCATAGTTTCTGCGTAATGAATAGTAAATGTCAAATTTTGCACTTTACGGTTTTATGTATGCCACTAAAACCAACTGACATACCAAACCGAAAAAATTTCCAGTGTATAAAAATGTTGTAGGCTATGACTTGACATGTATAAATACAAAAAATATATAATTTGTATTTAATAAAAATGCTGAAATTTAAAATGACAATTTTAAAACCTCCAAAATTTTTTACAAATACAAAAATACATACTTTTTTGTTTGTTTTTATACGTGTAAAATCACAGTCTACAACATTGTTTTACACTGTGTATTTTTTCGGTTTTGTATGTCAGTTGGTTTTAGTGGGGTACATTAAACCGTAAAGTGTAAATTTTGACGTTTTCGAGTTATTAAGCAAAAACTATGAGAGAAACAAAATGTCATAACAGAAATATTTAATCGTGATTTATGTATAAAAAAATCTCGTACAAATATAAAATTAAAAAAAAAAAAAAAGACATTGAAAACTGAAGTGATTCACGCCCTTAAGTATACAGAAACTGAAACTAAACTATTGACATTTGATAGTTTATTTCTGAACGTTGTTTAGATTTTTACAATTATGTTCCGAATTCGTTAAATAAATTAAGAAGTCAAACTATGCTATTGTTACTATAAAGCTAACTAAAATACGGGTTTCATTGCAAATATAGAAACTTACCTGCTGTTTAAAAATTACTTCGGAATCTAACATAAAATCTGGGTCTACCACAAAATAAATTCAGCAAACATCCAGTAATCTCCAGTTGTTACTTGAATCTTCAACTGTTGAGATTGAAGCCTTTAGTGTTTGAAATGCGAATTTCTGACGTTACTTGGAAAATCCCAAACTAATTAGCATATAATTACGCAACAATATATTTTATATGCCATTTTATAAAAAAAATATATTTGTTGTTTTAAACGAACTCGTGTAAAGTAGCTTTGTCGAAAGAAATGTTATTAATATCATCGAAACATTTATATTGAAACATGTTTTCCACTTAGAAAAAATTGTTTGCTACCGAAAATTATTTTGAAAAGTTAATGTCACCATAGATAGGGATATCAATATTTCGTTATTGCAAGTTAACATCACTCAAATTATTATTTTTTCTTAGCTGTGAATAAAATATATTTACTATGCACTATGCTTTAAGCAAACGTTTCAATAATAAAGTAACCAACTTTGCTGCAAGTAGTTAACATGCTGAACTCGAGGGTTGCAGCGAAGACATAGCTGCCAAACATCACAGGCAGCATGGTTGTGGTGTGCCAAAAATAAGTAAAGGAATATGCAGTGTGTCTTTAGTGTTAAATTGTATCCACCCACTGTAGAACAATCGTCTGGCATTGATATTCAGATGATTCACTCGTTTATATTTGTGCCAATTTAAGATTTTACGCATAGTACGTAATGAAAATACAGTTGTTATTTTGACTTATATTTTAAGACTTGAAAGTTTGCTTGCGGGAGAGAAAATGTAAACAGCCACAATCGAAGACTGCGATAAAATTTAATATAGCGATGAGACATATTTTGCAATTATCTCGCTTTTATTATTTTTATTTTTACACAAATGTATTTTGAGCACTGTCATTGAAGTAATTTTTGATGAAGATATTACAAAGTTCCTGTTGTCTAACAACAAATTTTGCGCGACTTTATCCGCTTACTGTGACAGTTTACCAAGGTAATTAGACAGTGTGATCTTAAAGGGCGCGGCTCGTTACGCAAACAGTCCCAAGTGCTCGTAAGTTGCGTATAGAAAACTCTTTATGTACGTAACAATTAAGGTGTTTTAATTTTCCGCCACTAAGTAGCTTGACGGTCGTTATTAGAAACAAATTTACTCAAACTGAACAATGACATTTCTTAATGTAACCGGCTATAGGGAATCTGTAGTGTATCCTGAGAGGAAGACAATCTACTCCAGTTGAAGAGCCTCGCGTAAGTTGCTTGTTCATACTTACAGAGCAGCTTGTGTTGAACAAGAATTTACTTTACCCTTATTTATCTCTCTTACAATAACGAAGTACCAAACACTCGTATGTTGCGTAGATACATCTCACATTGGTTTATATAAGCTTAAAATATATTGCTCATAATCTAAATAAAAATTATGAAATGTGACATTATTTTATGATAATACTTCAATGTAAAATTGTGGTTATACTCTATATCATTAAGTGGTTTCGGATCAAGTCAGTTTTCTTAGAAATCCTAATTCATTTCTATTTTCAGCGACTGAGTATAAACATGGTTAACGTTTTTATTTACATAAGTCCGTACAATGTATACATTTACATACCATTGCTGAGAAAACGTGCATTATAATAAGTATCTAGTTAAAACACACATAAAAATAATAGTAATCATCAACTGTAAGATGTTACAAATTCCTGTAAAGTAACATCTATATAAGAGACTTATGCACATGACTTATGAACGATGTTGCAGCACGCCGCGCCTATTCTTTTCTACGCGAAACTGCTTAACTTATTCACAATGTATTTACGTATGAAGAGGATGCGTGGTTAAAACTAGGCTTCTATCATTTTAAAATAGCAACATGCTTATTAGAAACACGTATTTGCGTCTCATAAAATTATTAAAAACAAGTTTTTTAGACAACTGAAACTGGAAAAAATGCCACTCGGCTTAGTAAGCATGCTTTGGACTTCACTAAAATTTTTCTACAAATAAAATAGTAGGGTCGTCGCATTAAGTCCCACAGGGAAAAGTGTGTTAGGAAAACACTGCACGCCATTTTGGCTCGCCGCGAATAGAAGCGATGTTGGTACCGTCGAGTGTGGGAAGCTGAACCTTATCGCTTCATTGTCTCCGCGCATCAGACGCGGAAAATCACATCTGGTGCATAGCCCTGTTAAGATAGCTATCAGAATTCCAGCACTTGAATTTGTTTATTCACTGCTTATCCCTCGAAGTTCTCTTTCGTGACCTGAAGGGAATATAAACACTCGTTCGTAAAACAAATGTCACCGTCATAATGTCAAAATATATACGTAATATCGCGGCAGCTGCAAACAATGGCACACATTAAAAAGGAATAATTAACAAAAAAAAAGTCAATTTTACAGAACGAATAGAACCACTAACCCGCTGCAGGAATCGTTGAAAAATCACAAGCACTGCCATTCACGAATCACGATGGCAATGGACGTTACAAAATCACATAGTATCATGACAGAGTGACGAGACTTAGTACAAACTATGCACAGTAAGTGGTCGTAAACAAAGCAATGTCGTACGCTGGGCGGAAGAGGTCGCACTTTACACTAAAATCATCAGATAAGTCCGGATCCCTCCCGTGAGATTCATATTCCACTGGTTGACAACAAATACAATCATGTAACTCTGAGAGGTAATTGTTATTGCAAACATCTGGACCGCATCTGGTAGCTTCAATTACCCAGCAGTTCACAAATACTTGATCACTAAATACGCAACAATGTGTTAATAGCGCCAATTTCAAACTTGCTCGTTTGTTGAGCTGGACCCAATAGTCAGCAAAACCCAATAACAGCGTAGTAAGAATAAACAGCTGCTGTTAAATTTAGTGAAAATGATTCAACTTGACAGATGCGTAATTAAATAAAACTGGGTCATTGACTCAGTTAATTTAGTGACTCAAATTTCATCGATTATGGTTACTTTAAGTAACTCTATGAGTGCAGTAGAGGATAGGAGGGAGGGGCACTTGTGACTTACTGTCCATTTGTAGTACATTGTGAATATCGCTATTTGTTTAAGTTTTAATTACACTTTCCAACTCTATTTGTGAAGGGCAAGACTTGAAATTAGGAAATTTGGAAACCTACAGAAAATGTAACTTAAATATGGCATCGGACATATGTGATGAAATTAATTTCCTTTATTTTCTTGTTTATTAACGTCGTTACGAAGAACACATCGTATTTAACATAACATGATTTCGAAATATGTACAGCGTTCGTCTTAACTTAAGTAACATTCCACGCTTTCTGATGGCACGGTGGAGTACCTATTGCTATAACTTCTCGCCTCAAAAAACGATAATTTTGATTATATTCTCTATTCTATCGCATCAAATTTTCGCATCTGGTAGACGTGGCGGACGTTGCCAATAGTCAGTGAGTCATCTCGAGGTACTTAAGTTTCCCCTATCCTTGCATTCGCTCGTTGTTCCATATTTACTACGCCTCCCACCAAGGCAATCCGGGCTCGATTCCCTGCGGGATAGGTCCCGGATTTTCGCATGTGGGAATCGTGCCGGACGATACCGCTGGTCAGCCGGATTTCAAGGGGATCTCCCGTATCCTTCGGCCCTTCATTCCGGCTCTGCTCCATGTTCACATGTCACCCCTCAGCAGTGGTAAAGACATATCTCTCCATGTTTACCCCATGTCTTTCTTTCCAGTGCTGACCAAATCTATCTCCACCCCACACCTATGTCTTGTTACAACAACAATTCTAAAGCTTGGAATAAGTGATTAAAAAGAATTGCAGTCAATGATTACACGCACGTAGGTAGGTAACAGCCGTCATAAAGAAACTGTCTTCGGCGTAGTACTAGTTCTGTAGGCTACCTTCACCAGTATTAGAGAATGAAACGAGGCATGAAGAAGAAGGGATATGGAAACAACCGTGAATATCACCGCATCGCCACGTTTTTCCCCCAAGGAAAAGTCCACACTTGCACTAGCCTAGGTTCGACATTTGATCGATGAGTAGTCAGTGAGAAACAAAACAACAACGATAGTACAGCTTAAACGTTACTTTTGTATTTTGAAATGGCGTACGTATACGTGCTCACACATATTATCAAATCGAGTATATTTTATAATTTAACGTAAACGTGAATAAGCGTATGTTTCCCCCCGTAAGATTGTATTATATTTAATTTTTAGCTCATATGGAAACACTATATATAAACAGCGTGGACCAGAATTCGTGTGCTCAACTCCGGGACTGGAATGTTTATGGAAAATAAGGCAAGGTTACACTGAACGACACTATTGTGTGGTGAATATTAAGGGAGCAACACAACGTTGAAAACAAAATTTCGAAATATATTTTTTGAAAAATACTAGAAATTATAAGAGACGGAGCCACCAAAATTGGCACAGAGCTTTAAGAATCGGAGCAAACGAATCTGTGGAAATGTGAAAACGCATTGTATTTCCTACCTCCGTGGGGTTACACTGCGCCTTCGTATTTTGATTCACATTTTCTCGAAAACGGATTATTGGAGTTAATTAACACAAGGGTTACTTTCCCCTTAAATTACGCGATAAGCAATTATATGAGTAGAATGTTTTACTACCGCTTAGTATTTAAAAGTTACTTACACAAAAATATGAGTAACTCCTATATAAGTAGTGAAGGAGAAATTTGCGTCAAACACATTTTCACACATAAATTTGCTCAGACTCTTAGAGCTCTATGCCAATTTTCGTGGCTTCATCTCTTATAATTTCTAGTTTTTTTTTTTCTTTTTCAAAAAGTATATTTCTGAATTTTGTTTTAAACGTTGTGTAGCTTCCTCCGCAATAGTGTTGGTCAATGTAACCCCACCTTATTTTATATACACAATTCCGTCCCGGAGTTTGGTGCAATAATTCTCTCCACGCTACTCATATTCATACGTGTATATATATATATATATATATATATATATATATATATATATATATATATATACACACACACACACACTTGCCGGCCGGCTGCTGCGTTGCCCGCGTGAAATTGTGTAATGTAAACAGTAACTCTGGATAAAATATGTGATGAAGGCATTTAACAACTAGCGAACTCAATAACAGTGATCTATAATTAACTGTCTTAGCTCAGTGTAAAGAGCGCACGCAATATGCTCGTATGACGTCATAGTAATACCCATCGCAAAGTCTTGCACGGGATATGAACCCGTAACCCCACCCCTTCCACACCACAAACATTATACAATAACCTGAGTGAATGTTAAAGGCATGCCGTGATGATTCTTTCGTATGTAGTGGCTACAGTCCAAAAAGGTTTTATTTATGAGTAGGTTGGCAGAAAGAAACGACTGTTGAATTATTTGTCCGAGATTATTCTCGTTTTTTGGGAGACTAACATTTTACTGCTTTTCACCTACTTAATTTTCGAATTTCATAAAAGCCTGTATTGATTTGTGGATATTTATACAAGCTTCATTCTTATAAAAAAAATCATCTGGATATCTCAACGGGTATTAGCGGTACAGATGATAATTTGAAATCACATTATATTTTTTTTAATAGCTTTCAAGGACGAATTCGAAAAATCCTGAAATGACTATTTTATATTTTCGTAAGATTTATTTTAAAGCAAAAACGATTCCAATATTTCCACTGGTTTAGGAGTGAAGTGGGATTTATTAAAAAAAAAAACGTTATATTATTTTAAAAACTTTCAAGGATGAATTTCAAAAAATTGAAAAAAAAAATCCTTTTTAGATATTTACCTAAGCATAATTTTTAAAAAAATCACCCCACTATCTGAAATGGTTTAGGAGAAATCACGGATTAATGAAAAACACATTTTACGGCTTTTCACACCTTTAATTTTCGAATTTCACAAAATCGAAAAATTTGCGAATATGCATTTCTTTGGGCAATATTATGAAGTTAAAAAATTTATGATAGCATTCCCGGGTAGTGAGATATCAATCATTGTTTAAAACACATTTCACCTCTTTTCACCTCCTTAATTATCGAATTTCAAAAAATCTTTTCTGAAAGGGTGCCTACGGGGCAAGGGGAAGCTTCCCTCAAAATTTCACGGTACCAGGTCCAGCGGTTTGGGCTGTGCGTTGATGAGTGAGTGTGTCAGGACACTCCATTTTATACATTAAGATATACACACAGGGTGAAAAGTAAATCGGGAAAAAGCTCGCGGGTACAGGTAGCCAGTCCTTAATCAAGAATTAAGAGTATTGGATACTCATTATTAATAGTTTGGGCGTAATGCCATCGTGAAAACTGTGTTAATGGACATGTTAAGTGACGATAGTTCAACAACCACTACAAATTGAGCACTAATCTTCTGGAATCGACTCAGATGCATGACGACATGTATTCAGGGAATAAAGTGTGTGCACCATCCCATCCCATACGTTGGAAACATGGGATCACCTATATTATTATGCATGCATATGTTAATGTACGTCTGTAGCAACCCATCCTAGTGAATTAAGAACAAGAATGGCATAAGAAACAAATAAGTGCATTTATCTGAATACGCTCAGACAAACCATTTCTGAGATACAGGCACACAAATGTCAGAGCATTGTGGTAATACCGACAGGTAGGCAACCCGTGAAGTAGGTACGTGTAGACATGCTGCCAAGGCGCTACTGCAAATTTTTCGAATGGATCCCCATTAGTTTGCATAGACCATCTTTAATGGCGATGTGCTGTAATTGATGTCAATAAAGTTCCGTACATCACGTAATTGAAGGGGATTGACTTCACAGTCTACAGTACTGTCACTGGACGCTGAGAGCACTTCAACAAAACCCGAACATTGTGGGTAACATTCTGTGAACTGATGAAGATCATTTTATCCAAGAAAATATACTTAATTGGCACAACACTACCACTGATATCACGGCAATGTCGTTCGTGCCAGAGGTTGTCATGTCCGATGGGACATAAACATCTGGTGTGATATCCTGTGAAGCCGGTTGTCTTCCCTGTCAGTCTCGCAGGAGGTTGGTAAGTTGTTTTTCTCCGCGGAGTACCACAGAAGCTCTTAAGAGCTTGTTCCCGAGTTTTTTTTTCTGACTGGTGCCAATAACTCAAATACTTTTTAACCAAAAGTTTTGAAAAAATTTGAGTCAATGAGCAATCACACGATGCACAATACTGTGGACGCATTTTTAAAAATAATGTACCATTCGCCAGCAAAAAATTAATTTCCTTCATTTTTGCTTATTTTCACGACGAAAAGCGAGGTATTTTGGGTAATGAAATCTAAAAAACTGTTCAGTACAATTCTACAAAAAAAATCAGCTACAAATTATAACACATAAGTGTCAAAAGTGAGCAGCGAAATTTTGATATGAGTATTAGGTAGCAATAAAAAAATATTTTCGAAATCACTGCAAAACTCCGTAGCAAGGCCTTAAGGCGCCCGCCTGGTGAAGGGAATGTGTGAGGCGAAAATCTATGAGGCGCTAGGAGCGACGCCGGCCGGCATATGTATTGTGATATCGCCTCTAAGGCTAAGGTCGTAAACGCGCGCGCAGTGTTCCCACCGTAACGTTTTTAGTGTTACTTTAAGCGGCAACCCTACAATTTTATTGAATGCGTCACTGTAGTAAAGTCAAATCTACTTGTAGACCTCGATTTCGAACACATATCTTGTGAAACAACCGCTTGGAAATGCCTATTTTAGCCATTTTTGTGGGTCATAAAATATTGCTTCCGACGTGCGTGGTGCCTTAAAAGTCACATTCACAAGTAGCATGAAGTGTGTTTCCTTTTTGTAGATAAGCATTGGGAACTCACGTTTACTGGTCTCTGAGAAAAAAAAACGATATTACTAGAGCCACGGTTTTATGGCGAAAAGATTTTTGCACCATTTGGTTTCCATGCCTTATGTTCACATCTGCAACTCTGTTTCACGGTCAGTGATTGGACGTTTTAACTGTCGCTTGTCTTGAGGTTCTACTGACAAATCACAGACGTATGGCGTCACAATAGCCTCATTGTCATTGGTGCAGTCAAACGAGGGATGTGTCTGAGCAAAGACACGCTGCCAATAGCCGTGAAGCAGAGCTGCCGAGGTGCACGCGAGATAATGAAACCAAATGTTGCAAAAATCTTCTTACGACAAAATCGTGGCTCTACTTATTACGAACACACTGCAAGCAGTTCGAGCGCCAACCAGGCGGCCGCCTTAAATAATGTTTCAATAGCGCAGCGACGCGTTGTGTAGTATCAACATCATTGGACACCGGCGCATCGCAGTGCAGTAGCTCGCCAGGAATTAGATCCTTTGTGTCCATGGCGGTAGATAGGAAGATAGGGATGTGTATCTTGGCCACCAAGGTCACCGGATCTCTGTCCCTTATACTACTCCTTGTGGGGATTATTGTAACTACGGAAAGCATCGAGTAATGCATTGCCAGACTGCAAGATGCACCAACGATCACTTGTGTGCGGTGCAGGTCATGTACGTGTCTGTGTTGGGATAGATAGAGGACAATTTGTACACACGCTACTTAGAAACGTACAAGGTGTCATTAAGTCTGTTTCGTATAAAGCCAATGCAAGGATGTAATCACTGTCCTGTTACGTGTTGGTACGTACACATTGTAGCTCCTGTGTTTCCAGGTCATTTAAACAATAAAATATTGTTTGGTTGTGCTGCATTAAACGTACCACTATAGACGTCCTGTCTGCGCCCCTGCATACAAGTGCTGTACTTCCCTCTTACTTGTTGTCATGTGTGTTGCATACCTCTCGGTAATAAAATTGTACATCGCAAGTGTTCCTCGGAAGCTTGACTTCAAGTACGTGCTTCAAGGAACGCTGCCTGTCGGCGTTGCCACATTTATCCGAATTTTGAGTGCCTGTATCTCAGAAATGGTTTGTCGGAGCGTGTTCGGACGTGTGCACCATTTTTTGTTCCTTATGTCATTCCGGTTCTTTACTTACTAGAATGGGCTGCTCAAGCCGTACATGTACAGAAATACATCCGAAATAAAAGAGATGAACCCATTTTTTAATCGCGGGATGGTTTCACACCTCATTCCTTGCGTACATGTCGTCATGCATCTGCATCGAATTCGGAAGGTCAGCGTTCGGTTTGTAGTGGTTGCTGAATTATCGTCACTTAACATGTTCATCAATACAACTTTCACGATGGTATTACGCCATAGCTGTCTTTAGTAAAAGGCCGAGGCCTTAGATCTTGCAACCTTGCCAGGAAGGGTCATTTTAAAACTTCTCTTGTCTCGCCTACGAAAGTGGCTTCCCCTGATTCGCCGGTATGTATGGCAGTGTAACGAATCAGGTACAGCCATTGCCTTCGGAGAGTTAAAAGAAGTGTTAAAATGACCCTTGTGTGCAGGGTTGTCAGATCTAAGGCTGCGGTCTTCTCTACTAAGGACGGCTATGATTACGCCTATACTATTGATAATAGAGGCGTGGTTCATGTAGTCATTATTCTTGATTTAGGTCTAGCTACCTATACCCGTGAGCTTTTCCGCGATTTACTTTCCAACCTATATATATATATATATATATATATATATGTGCGTGTATGTATATGTGTACATGTGTGTGCTTACGTATGTACTCGCACAATTTATATTTTAACGCAAAATAAAGTTTCAGTTTAGCTAGAAAAAGAACATGTGTGTGTTTTGTTGGGGAGGCGACGTTGTAGATTTTACCAAACGTAAATGTGAGTTGATTCATTTGTTTCTTCTCCAGGTCGTAGAATGAGACCACTCGTAGTATAATTTCTGCTTTAGCCAATAACAGGAGAACATTAGCTCTACCTTCTGACCTCACACACCATTATTTCTCTTTACTGTTTCCTTTAGCTTCCTCCCCACCCCTAATTCCTTTGTTTTTAGCTGGTACTTCGAAAGGAATCGATTCAACTTCTCTAACGTACAGTTAGAATGCAACACAGACATCCTCAATAATAAACCAGACTTCTTTTCACGTGATTTAATTTCTTGTTTTTTTTTTTTCCTTAAACTTTCTTGCCTTTGTTTGGTGACGCAAAAAATTAAAGTAATTACTCCGCTTTGTTTACAGCCCAGCAAATTGATGGAATTAATGGCTTAGTTCTCTGATTTTGTCTAATATTTTATGACTCTTCGGGCAAATAACGGTATTTCTCTTAGTAACAACATTCCATCCCAGTTTTATGGTTCTTCTATAATTATATAGCGTTGCATTTGACCTTATACCTACTGCTACTGTAGCAGAAGTAGAGTT
>PNEQ01031952.1:22598-72345 GCA_003012365.1 Medauroidea extradentata
TGATCGGTCACGACGTTAATTATGTTGCAGGTACCGGCCGCGATCACCCGAAAAGTCCACCCACCGGTGACCCCGAGCTCGCTGTCCACCGTCCTTACAAACCCGACGACGAATATCCCGACACCTGTCCTCCCGAGTTCACACACACCCGGCTCGTCTTAAGACTTTTCCCTTAGTGCCCCGCGTTTCGCAACTTTGCCCTCCTGGGCGGCGTCCCCTTCCCGCCCCACCAGACTCATGGGGGCGGGTAGGTTCCCCCGACCAATCAGAGCGAAGACCTGGCCCGAACATTGCGTGCGTCCCTTGTGGAAGCCTCCGTATTTATTTAAAACCAAATTGAACATGGGCACATTCTCACAGCAGTTACAAATAAAACACTTAGCCTAATTACTACTTGCTATCTTCAATTAATATAATTCTAGTTCAAATTACGTAAGTTACGCGGGGTCTGTTGGGGGAGGGAAAAAAGGAGAAGAAATGTGTAGGCGAGAGAGAACGAGAGAGGATTGTATGGCAAGGAGACAGGGGGAGTTAGAGCGCCCCCCTTTTCGCACAGCATGTGGTAAGGCTCACGCATCATCTGCTCTATTGTCGCCAGACCGGCGGGCAATTATCACTCTTAAAAACTAAAATCATTATACATAAAATTATCTTAATGTTACTAGCATATTCGAGTCTGTGACATTCCACAGGTTAAAACGATACCAGACACGATACCTCTGTGATAATATTAGAAATATTCATATTTTCTAGTGTTTTTATACTGGCCTATCATAGGATCCCACAGACCCCTCACAATCAATACTGAAGTTAAAATGGATGGCAATATGTTACATATGAAAATAAAGGCCCCTTCATTACAATCAATCATCCTAATTAACCTAAACTACATTAATTTATATATATAAAAGTATCAATAAAATACAGCCGTAACAAGGTAAAATATTTATTATGTAGAAAACAATGGTAAATATTTATATTGCTGCAGAATGTGTTATCGAGTATAAGTATTACTACAAATCGAAGAGAGTACATATATCAATAATTAAAAAAATACAGAAAAGTGTCCCGCAAAAAGTAATTTTTGCACAACAACTTAGCAAATTTGCATTTAAAATTTTGTTTAAATGAAGTTTACGATATTTATCTCCATGACTCTTTTAACATTTTGTTGGACAGTTAAGTTGTTATCTTCAGTGTTATCTTACCTGCGAGTGTAAAGATAGTGCTTGTACTGATAAGCGACGCGGTCATTTCTCAAACCTACAGTGATTTTCCTTGTCTTTCCTCTGCAGGCCAGAGTACACTTAGTGTCTTTATCAGTGTTATACACACTGCCTTCCTCGCCTGTTTCAAATATCCAGCTAACAACCTCATAACTGATAAAAAAGCATGGAGACCATTTTGCAAATTGCACACCATTCCTTTATACCTTTTACATCTTCGCTAGGCCTCCGACACAATATTGACGATTTTTTTTTTGTCATTCTGATAGTGGCTGGTGTTGACGACAGTTAAAGGACGGGTTACCGAATGCGAAACTGCCTGTTAGTGATTGGAGTTGGTGTTACAGTTGACTGTTAAATACAACCGACGAATCGTACAACATTATGTGAATATGATGTAAATAATGCTAACATAAATACAAAATTAAACCTCATATCAATTCTCATTTCCTCAAACACAAAGCATAAAACTGATATTCGGGTCGGAAATGAACGACTAACTTAAATTATTTCAGCCACTTCTAACCCATAACTATGTGACATATAACCGTCTATGTGCCAACCTACGTTCCGTACACCACCCATTTGTCAAAAAACCAACAGCAACCACCAATTTCGTCAGAGGCCTTCCTCGTCACGGCCGCACTGTTGTAGTGAATTGAAAGTCATAATAACCGCAATTACCTGCGTCCACCGTAAACTCTTAGAAAACTCATTTTTATGTATTAATGTAGTCTTAACAAATTTTTAAACTGTGTCCCTCACTACAAATATAACTTCTTTCTAAATCTTATTTAATTTTTTCCGTTCACAACATACCTAACACCGCGTATTTTGTAAAAATTAAGGGGTGTCAAACAGCTGAGGAAATTACCAAATGCTTGTTGTCGATTTTCGCAGGTAGGTATTACTGTATGTTATACCTATACTGCGCACAGCGAAAAAAAATCTAGAACCTTTTGTTGTTTGACAGGTCTGTCTTTCACGTAGGATAGGGTTTATGGTTTCAAGGACGGGATGTAGGGGAATTATTTCGGTTCAAATGTATTGTCACAGTGCGTCAAGCAAATCCATATAATTGCATACCGGAGCAAGATAACTTTTACATACGCTATCAGATAAGAACATACGATACGTAGATTAAATTATTTTCTACAAGATGACGAACTTGCTCAAAATCAGCGTTTTTTACTATTTTACAATTTAAATTTGCAAATAAATAAAAATGTTAACGAAATTATGAAAACTAATAAATTAAATTGTTTATTTGCCAAGTGACATACCAGAATCGCATTGTTCTGGCTAAATATATTATAACAGTGTTAGCATTTGTATTTCCCTCTAAAATAGCTTGAAATTGTGTTCTTAAACACCCTCTTAGGAACTAGAACCGTAAGTTTTCTCATGCATAACAGCTTAGTAATGTCAGAAAATACTGTGTATATTGGAAATTGTAAAATTAAAAGTTTAGGTACTATAAAAGATATTAATACCTTACATTCACTGATGTTAGTGTAATGTTAAGTGTGTGAATAAATGTGTCAAATTATTAAGAAATAATCAAAACAAGGAAAGCAAATGTGTTCACTAACATAGACCAGCAAACTCATCGCTTTGTTTTATGTACTATTTATAATTTTTTTTATTTTTCCACGTGCTCAAGTAAGCGTAAGCAAAAGTATCCAATACTCTGACAAGAAATAGTACACTAGAAAATAAGACATAAATGTATAACATACATGGGTATACTAATGCATCCCATTGTCTTTTTAGGCACATGTTTACTGAAAATTTTAATCTTGTTTTGATGTTTGCAGTAGAATTCCTTATTACAGTACACTTAAATGAGAATATCCAGCATAACAAATCGTGATTGTGACCCACTTAACCAATTTATATGCATTTTTTTAGTTTTTTTAACAAGCTAACATTACACGCAATGATAAATAGTATTCGGAAGGTATTTTGGAATATGGCACTACGTATTCTAATTAAGTTATAAGACATAATTTGGGAACTATTAAACTAGTTCACGCCAATTGTAGCTAGTAAGTAATATTATACGAATTTTAAATATGTAAACGTGTGCGTCTTTAAAATTGTTATTGCATTATTTTTCGCTTTTACTTTTTATTTTGGTGACACTGGTCAACCCGTTCTCACTGCAATGGCTGTGCGTGGAATTTTGGTTTGTGTGATTGCCTTATTTATTGCAGCAGAAGTGTCTGCTTCAGCCTCTGATGACCAAGCTGTAAACCGGTTATAGAAACACGCCTTCAGTTTACATTTTATAAAAACTTAATCAAAATACCTCTTTGAAAATAATATGACGTACACTTAATAATTGTATGTGTTCCATTATGTTTGTGTACGTTTCTTACTCTAAATAAATAATGCAAAGTATTGTTTAATTTTACTTATATTTAGAGTTGTCAGTTTGTCTGTCGCAGCAAAAAATTTTAGTTGCCAAATTCTATTATACAGTTTACATTTAATATCGTTTCATTTTCTGTGATATATTTTGTTTCGTCTTAGCTGTTTAAATATTAACCGCGTTAAATGCTTATTTTCTAAATGAAATAATTTTATTAATAATGGGCACAATTCACTTATCTCACAGCATCACTTCCACCGAATAAGGTTACTTGTCAATATTTAAGTTATTTTAGTAAGTTTTATTTTTAAATCATGAAAGTGAGCAGATGCCAAAATACCGTTATATGAAAATGTTGGAAACTTTACTATTTAGCCAATTATTTTTTCAAAACATATGTTTTCATATTTTTTGCTAATCACTGATATTAAAAAAACTTAGTTATGTAGATAATTAGCCAAAATTTAAGAAAGCTATGTTCTGAAAAGATTAGCCTTTATAGTAATAACTATTGTTATCATTTCTATGTGACTATTTTACTACATCTGCTACCTTTCAGGATATAAAAATATTAACTCGCAAAAACAGTTTATTTAGAAACCCAAGGCCTTAAGTTCTAGCTAGAAATTCAGCCAGATTCCTTTAAGTCAGTATTGTTGTTAAACAAAGCCTAGGTAGAATATGGGAATGCATGCAATCTTAACTTGCTCGATATATAGGCCTATTGAGGTCAAGTACTCATGATTCTGTAGAGAAGAAATAGCAGTAGTACATGCCAATATCATAACTGTGGAGAGAATAAATTTTAGAGTGGGTGATGTGTTGTACGAGGTGGGAATTGAACAACACTAGGCATAGGATACTGGAGATCTCCGAGCAAAAACCCGCCGACGAACGACATTGTCTGACAGGAATACCTTAATGCAACAAGTCGGGGATACAATTCGGATCGCCTTTGGTGGGAGACGAGACATGCGCCTTCATACAGTATCATAACATTATAATATTGAAGTACACTTTAGTTCCAGTGCCAGAGACGGTTTACAGCTCTCTGTTGTATTCAGAGGTTCTTAGTAAATGCATCTGTAAGTCTCAGCAAACTGCTTCCTAGTTGTTATCTGTTCTAATGTTAATATAAAATAGCTGGCACATTCGATAACTATGAACTATGATTTTATAAATCTAGGATGTTGAAATCCGAAACAAAAACAACTTTCCAACTATGGATACTATTTGTACGAGGCTACGAATCTGTAAGAAAATAAACTGCTTAAAATGTTCAGGTTCTCAGATGTTTACGATTCACCGACTAAATGTCGTCACTTATCTTATCTAAGTCGTGAGATAAATGCCACTCCTGTCCCGTACATGTTAAATGCACGCTTACACGCTCAGGCTTACAACACTTCCCCTTTTACTCTGCTGAATATCTGTAATAATGACACTTTCTTTACGTTGCAAATATTTAAATAAGCGCCACCAAGTATCGTTTTTCACCATTACTGTAGCGCGAGACATGTTTCTAACAGCGTGCACTGTAAACACTATCAGAGGTGGGGATGAGAGGGTTGCATAGCTCCTTAACAACAAGGTCTCAATGTCGATGACCTTGAAGTGAGGTAAAGGGTGTAACATGCTAAAAATCGTAATAAGATTATAATTAAAGTTTCTTTATGTTTAATGTAAACAATTTTGTATTTCTTCAGTGTTATCTTGTATTTGTACCTGTAATTTATGTATTTATAAGAATTTGTCATGAGAGATAAAAGAGACTAAAATTAATAAACGCGGCGCGGGAGACGGTGACCGATGGCAGCTATTGTCTGCGAGCTGGCCTGTGATTGGCTAAGTAAGTTTAGGCGGGGGTTGCTGGCCGGTGTGGTCATAGGTAAGGGCTCAGATGCACACTGGGTAGGAAGCCACGGAGGCGACCGGATCACGTGTCGCGAGTACACAGCACAGAGAGTGCTTCTCCTGACCAGCTGAGCCCGAGAGACGGGGGTTGGTCTGGCAACTGCGCTTGTTGGTGGTCGACGCTTTTTTTTTTTACAATCTTTTGCAAACTACGAAAGCGATAATTTCCTGAAGAAAGAGAGCACAATTTATGGTAAAGCGGATGATAGATGCACACTCGCGAGCCGTCTTTCGTGCGCACCAAGTTAATTGGTCGTGTTTCATTTCTGGAATTAGCATTTAATTTTAATTTGACTTGTGAAGTTTCGAAACAAAAACCAAAATATACCAACCGGCGGGTAACAAGGGATAGTACAACAGCCAATCCCGAGCCAGGATTCGAACCCATGACCTCTCACATTGTATATCGGCTTCTAACCTCTACGCTATACGGAGGCCGGCTGAAAGTAGCAGAGTTAAAATATTTGTAACTCTCTGTTGTTGCAATGAACAACTATTACATTGCAGACTGGCATATTCTTAGGCATTTTTGCTGCTTGTATTAAATAACTAAAACCATTAAAACAGTTTTATTTTGTTCTTCATAAAATTAATGTAAACGTACGTCTTACAAAAGTAAAAAAAAAAAAAAAAAAAAAAACACATCATCCGGTGCTAATTCCAGCCTACGGCTGTTTTAGTCTAAAATTATAGTAATTAAATAACTTTTTTTACTAGGGATTTTACTTCTTAATTTCCATCAGAAAGAATCAAATATAGGTAATATATTATTATTATTATCATTATTAAATAACCTATTTTTATCACTAAAAGAGTAAGTCTATATTATCAAATAACGGTTAAATACATTTCAGTTTATTACAACGTGCACAACTACAACAAACCAAAGAGCAATGTCAAGTTATAAGAAAGAACCGCTTTCATGCCGACGAGAGCTGGAATCAATAATTTGCTCGCATTTTTCTTTTGAAATTCCTGTTTTACGATTTACGATATTTGACGTCACCATTAAGTTCTTCATAAGTGTATAATATTTTTACAACATAATTTCAGACAATTCTGAACTCGGACTGGATGCAACATGGAACGAATTGAAAGTGATAATTACGTGAAACGCGTTTAAATAAATGTGTATGTAGATCGGATTGTAAACATGAAATGAACCCAGACTAAGGATTGTGTGTAGCTACGTGTCTTGCAAGACTGGAAACTACAGAAAAATGAATCAACAAGCAAAAGGCAAACATTCATTACGTATTTTGGTTGAAAAATTTGGTCAAACAATTAATTACATTTTTCTTTATCTACCGATATTGCTGGAAATATAAATATACTATGTTTGCGTGGTCGACACCTTCTGCAACTGTAGCACCTTAGCTGCTTCTATGCATTCTTGTGGCAACTAATAGTACTCTATTTACGGTAACCAAACTGTTTTACTAGCAATTTAACTACAATTTCCGCATCTGTACTACCAGCGGTGAACCCTGCTTACTGTTGTGAGGGGGTAGTCATGTCTTTGAAAGTATAGATACCCATATCAGTAACTAAAAAATAGCAGAGGTCCGGCGTCCACCTCCAGAAAAATTTAGATGTTATGAATCAAAATGTTACTATTTAAGGTGTTTTTTTAAAACAAAATATGTTATATATTAGTTTAATAAATTGTAGTATAATAATGATAAACTATGCTTTAAAAGGTGAAGGTGACCCCCATGATAGCGTTATTGAGAACTGCATCATCTGTAAACGTCCACAGGCATGAATTGCAAATTTGATTGTTCTCTTAAGTGCAGTGTAGAGTGCAAAAATTAAGTTATATGCATCTATAATTAAGTAATTTATTTATGAACTTTGGTGTCTAGTTTTAATTTCGTCGCTCCCGATGAAAACAGACCACCGATTTTAATCTAAGAAATGAGGATTTATCAAACACTGTATCTCCAGGGGTGGAGCCAGAATTAAGTTTTGGGAAGTGGTGATAAGGAGAAGGGGATATATTTGTCACAATGTAGTACTTACATAACCCCACAGACATAGATACACAAACACAAAATTGTCGTTGATTTGGTTTGCTTGGTATTGTTGCAATTACATTTATTTAATAGGTGCTAACGTATGGTTTTGTAATTTGTATCAAAATAAGATAGCACAGGAAGGGGTGAGATATTTCCAAATATCAAACCTGGCTACGCTTCTGTGTATCACTGCCAATCCTCAAAGTGTCATTTTGACGACATTTACACATCTGCGCTAGCGAAAACATTCCCTTTTACTGTGTTGTGTGTAGAAGAAGTAGAAGGTGCCGACCACGCGATCAGGAAGAATCTGCCATCTTACCCAGACAAACTAACGATTCAGGGCGGTGATCGCTTCTTCGTTTAGTTCAGTCTGTTTTGATTACCTAGATCCTCGCTTGGAGGACGCGCTATAGCGAGGACAGGCAATGCAATCAGGTCAGTAGTTGCACAATACAAGGGCCTCAGCGATTCTCCCCACCTGCACTGAAGTATGACAATATAATGCAAAGTATCGGGAGAATAGAGGTCTGTCTCCTTCAAGCCTTCCAGCCGTCACCAGCTCGCCAGGATGGTCCTGTGTCGAGACCCACGACGTGCCGCTGTCCGTCGATAGCCGAGCACATTCATCATCAGCCTCCGGCACATCATGTTACGGTGAGGTCTAAGGTATCCAAAGGGTCACCCTTCATAGAGTAGAGTATAAACATAACTAAATAAACAGCCGCTCCCCTCTTACCTAAATTATGTAGTATTTCTGTAAACTAAACTATGTAGAGTAAAGCCATCGTAATTATATTAACATATTTCTTCAACCGTGACCCTCACACTTAACTTAAGAACTTAATTAATTTAGAAGTGCCTACCTCTGACTACAGTCACCCAACCACTTTAACTTGTGTGTACAACGGTTGAAACAACAGTTTCACAACGAGGCGTACGGGTGTTAAAGTAAAATATTTGAATCAAAATTGTCGATTTCACAGTAAAAATTGGAAAGCATTACATCGCTTTACCCACACTTCAGTCCAGGCATGATTATAGTAACATTTCAATATAAATTCGTCAATCTATTTCAAGTAGAATCCTGATCGATGTTTCACTATAAACTCACTAATAGACGGTTAATTTCTGAATTACTATTTGTAGACTATATAATATGTGCTGTTTCCAGCAATTAACAAATACTACTGGCGTTCCTGGAAGTGTACAGACAGTGCTAGCTCAAGTAAACACATTGGAAGGGCCAAATAGTTATAATTTTTTTTTTCAGAATAATAGAAATTTTGATAATTTGAAGTACATAAAGTTAATGTTAATTGAATACGTATTAGTCTAAATATTTTTTTGCAATATCTCATTACTAAGTGCGTCGATAAGGGTGAGAAAAGTGTAGTTTGCTGTTGCTATTTTTCCCATGTAACCTAATCTAGTCCGTTCTATAACTTTTACGCACATAAGTTGCAGAATACATACATACCATTCAAATATAGCAGACAGGTGAGTTTTTCTGGTTTTTGGAGAGTTTTATACTCTAGTATTACATCTAATAAGTTTCGTGCTGTTGCATCTGGTTCGCAGACGCATGTCTACATGCTGGGAGTTCTTGTAATTTTTTTTCCTCTGTATCATTGTCTCTTCTGTCATCTTACAAAAGGCTCTTGAAGGACGACCCGAGGAACTATCGACTTAGGACCAGTAGCTTCCTAATAGCGTAAAGAAATCCCACTGCCCGCCCTCTGATCTTGTGGATTCACATCCCATCTACCTCAGAAGTCTCGCATATTGTAATGACTTACAAAGCAACATTTTGTTTTTTATGGTACGTATAACATCTGTGGTATTAACCTCTTTGACACATTAAAGCCCGCCCCACGTGGAAAGTATTCTCTTACAATATCGAGTGCACAAAGTCTAACTGTTGTTGGACAGACTCTTTCACTTGAAATAGCACCGCTTTCGTATAGAGATATTTGCTTGTGTGCAAGTACTCCGTAAATGAAACAAAATTATTCTCCTCGTGTTTTCTATCTTAAACAATGAAAACTGAAATTGTATCGCTTGACAATGTATTATGACAACGTTTATGAATATTTTGGGGTGTGATTGGTAATACGCCGATCCGAGATTACAAACTTAAACAGGGATTTGAATTTAAAACATGATAACTCCAAAATTTATGAAATAGCAATAAAAAGTAACATATTTTTCGCTTGCATTTATATCTGTCTCAAATATGTTACAAATTGAAATTAATTACAATATTTTTACTCCTATTAGTATCATATTTCAGCTAGAAATAAATGCACACAGTTAAGAAATTATCCTTTTGCTAATCCTTAAATTTTGGGTTATAATGGTTTGGAATTAAGGTCCTCATTTGTGGAAATGCCAATATTTTTCGCTTAAAAATTAGGTATTAAAAACACGAAGCGTAGAAAACTAAATTCTGGAATAGTGGTTCACTTTAAAATGAGAAGTTTTGCGCGTATATTGAATTTTGCTTGGCCGCTAGAAGTTTCTCAAAGAAAGCTGCTCATTATCTTCCGTCAAATTCTCCTCGAGAATTGGTTCAGGTTTAACATCGTTGGTTTCATGTTAAGTTAACTTCAAACATTTAAAACCTCTGATGGCGTTTCTTAGGATTCACATCCGCTCAGTACAGCTTGAGAAGAGCTTCTTAGTCCAAACTATAGGTAATGCAGTCATGTGAAGGGGTCTAAGGATGGTGTTCGCAAGTCTTCCCGCTGTTCTACTACAGACAAAAAATTTTAAACAGCGGCTCTGCCAATATCTCAAAAATATTTATTACAATGTTTGTGTTTATAATCTAGATGAGTAATCTTTGCTGTGTACTTTACACTTACCTGTGCCAACAACGTCGTAAAGTTTTTGTTGAAATTAACAGTCTTATCTTACAAGAAGAGATCTGAGAAGAGAGAAACGCGAGTATATTACAATAATTATAATTCTTGGACAGCTTCATCGGCTAAGGTGTGAATCTGGGTTTTACCATATACCACGTACATATGAATTGAACAGAGCTCAACACATTGTAAAGTATACCCTGAACAATGTGGATCACTAGATATAGGCCTCCGGCAATTACAATACTTAAAGGTAGGAAATGGATTATCTCAAATTATCTGCCTGAATTTAATGCAACACCTTTCCTCATTAAGTGCTGTATTCATTGTTCTGTTGCCTTTCTCGAACAATTTGTGATCTACGATCTGTAAGTTACTTATTTAAACAATCAGTAATAACAACGCAGCTACTACTAAATGACATTTTTCTTCAGTGGAAAGTCTTCTGGTATGTGACGTAATGTCTGTCGTTTTCATAATTTTTCGTCTTGGTACAATTTAGTTACCATCGATTTCTCCGTAATTTTCTGGATCTGATTGTAATTGCAATATTTATCACATTCATATCTTTATCTAGACTTAAAGATTTACTTCACCTGAGTCAATAGGCCTAGTCGTAATATTTCTCTTGCCGGTTCTAGATAAACTGATAAGATATTAGATTGCTTATCACTAAGGTCTTCAATCGCGTGCGTCAACTAGTAAGTATAACCTTAAAACTGTAATGTGAGGTTCTTGTATTTTTATAATTGTCTTACGTTCTGAAAGATGTATGATATATGTGATCACTTGCTGACGGTTTGTCTGTCTGTATGTGTGTATCCCGGAAAACATTTCAAACAGAGGAACGAATTTTGTCAAACGTCTGCAACATATAGTATTTAGTAGTCTGAGTTGATTTTGTAAAAGTATTTTCGTCACTTTTCCAAATTGGGGACTTCTTGAAATCGTTTGATAATATTGAGTGCCTGAAGAAATATTACACAGTTTACACTACTAATTTATGGGTAAATACCGTTACTATCAATCAATCAAGATAAATGTAATATGTTGGTTTCTGAAGAAAGAGCGAACGTGATGCTCTTGTTAACGCTTAACATTTTTTGTATACATGAAAAGCCATTTTTAAATTTTAAACAAGTATATAATGAACAACAGTTAAAAATTCTAACCTCCCTCTCTTCGATGTCGGAACCGGCATAACGTACAATGTTAAATTAAACTATGGTAGTTTTTAAAAACAAAACCTTAATTCCTGCTCCGATGTTTAGGTCAATTGTACGTATGCATGTACGTATGCATGTAGTTTTGCATGTATGTATGTATGCATGTATGTATGTATTATGTATGTATATATGTATGTATGCATGTATGTATGGAATGAGCTGCTATACTGGTTTGCTTAATTGTTACATGTAGGGGAGGGAGGGCCAGGTTAACGTTGGAAAGCTGTGTAATTACCTCCCCTACTGCTTATATAAGACACAGTCGTGTCTGCAACAGACTGATAATCCATATCTCTCTTAAATGCATCACAGCTCCGGGTCTTATCTATAACTACGGTTGGTTTTATACCTTGGAAGGTAAGTGTGCTGCTTCAAACAACTGGTGTAGAAGGTTTCCGTTGTGCTTTATTTCCTGTGGGAATTTAAGCGGTTACTCTAAAATATAATTTTTTGATACTATTAAGGAAAGACCAACTCATTCACCTTTCTTTACACTTTACGAATTCCGGAGTTATTTTCAGAAAAACTCTAGAAAAAAAATTTTTTTAGCCATTTTTAAGGCCTGAAAAGTCATGTTTCTTACGAGTGCGCTGAATATTAAAGAACGTAGAAGCATAGTTTCAAGTGTGTGATTTTATTCGATAACATAATTTGAGTATGTTAAGCGGTTTCGCGTAAGAATTAATACGTGCGGTATAGGCTACTACATAATCGTCCATGCGCTAGGTGACGGCTTCTCGTATGAGTATGTATGTACTCTAAAATGTAAGTATTGCTATGATTATAAATAGCAGCTTGGTCTCACTCATAGAGTAAGTAAGGTATACCAGAGTGACAACAACAATACTAACTCAGAGACGCTTTTATTTTTGCCCTCTCCTTGCACACCAACTGAACAAACATAACAATTTTACTTTACAAACTATCTTGTTGGCATCAATGCGCGTATATCGTAAGTAGTTCTAGCAGTGGCTTATACTATATTTTATTATAAAAATTTTAAACACATATTAATAAATGAGTAGTTGAATATTTTGGACAATTTGGTAATACATTTCTCTAACACCCATGTATGGCTAAATTACTATTCCAAGACTATCAGTAAATAATAGAGCCCCGATTTTATGGCGAAAAGATTTTTGCATCAAATGGTTTCAGTGTCTTATGTGCACACCTGCAGCTCTGCTTCATGGTCAGTGATTGGATGTTTGAACTCGCACTCGCCTTTGCTTTCTACTGACAAATCACAGACGTATGTTGTCACAGTCGCTTTATTCTGATTGGTGCAGTCAAATGAGAGACCGTGCCTGAACAAAGACACGCTGCCAATAACCATGAAGCAAAGCTGGCGATGTGCACGTAAGACAATGGAACAAAATGTTTCAAAAATCTTCTCGCGACAAAGTCGTGGCTCTAGTAATTAAATGTTTTTGGAGCAATAAACAGCATGAAGCTTAACTGCAGCATTTAGGAAAATCTAGAGATTTTTGCCATGTAAGTAGGCCTAAGAAAATTTGTAAATAATATTCAACTTTTAAATCTAACATTACAAGACGCAGTAGAGTGGAAAAATTTGTAAAACGAAAGTAAGATAAAAATACAACTCACAAACAACTGTTGAAATTATTTTAATTATATGATACAAATACATACCGTACTTAAAATAAATACATATTTATCGTCCAAGGGCTTTCCAAAATTTAGAAATTTAAATTTAAAAACTTGTGGACCATCTTCAATAAAAGAAATTGTAATTCTTAGCAGCACACTTCAGTATCCTTATGCCACCCGTTCTACACTTAACCGTTACCACACATTGGTAAAATACACAGCAAATAATTTTACAATTTACCTAATAAATAAATGTATTCTATTTCGCTATAACAAAAAGTTTGTAAACCTTAAGAATATAGCGTTATAACTTCCACTATCCCCTTGTTCGGTAACTTCTATGTTGTCTACACCAAAGAGTAAGTATGATCAATAATCGACAACATGACAACAACAAACATTCTGTTTAAACATTTTTGCTTTAAAATGATGTAACTCACAAATTAAATTGTAAACAAAGTAATGTCTACAATAGCATATAATATCTAATGATTTCAACTTTGTTAAAAATATTTAATAATGTTGAAATAATTTTAGAACTTATACTAAGCCATTGTGGATACAGTGAACATTCTCTGGTCATTTTAACACTTGATGACTGAACTACTAATCTTGTTTACGGAGTGATCTTCCAATTGAAGTAAATTTGTCCTGATATGAGTAATACACGTGAGCAAAGCCGCGGGCAGACTGCTTGTAACTGCTACAAAAAATGCGGCCTTAATGTTTTCTACGCCACACTCTTGCAACCTAAACCTGTTTCATATGTAATTAAAATTTACTAACGTTTGTTAAAACTGATGTAAAAAATGTATTTTTATCCTGCGCAATGGGGATAGTACCAATAAAAACAATGTAATATTCACATGGTTATTCAGACATATTTTCGTGCCAAATGCAACCACATAACGTGCTTGTCCCATGCGTATTTTAATTTTCAAGCTGTCGAACTTTCAAATTCCATATTTTCAAACGCCGCCGTAAACAATAAAAACACGTTCTTATTGGCTAACACAAGTATGACGAAATTGGACAGCGGTTTTCGTTTGTCGCCCACCCGCCAGGAATTATAGTAGGCTTTGTAATCTTACACTGACTTAAAAAAACTGTACAAATTTGATTACCTCGGTTACTTAGAAACTAACCCGTAACATTTGCTCGTTGTCTATACATGCACCATTACAGTTGACGATTTTCTTAGTTACGACGAAGATTTCACTGAGTTAAAAGAGTAGTGAAGACTGCAAGGTAGCTCTGGCACATTGCAACGTTTTAGTGATAGGTTTGAGTTTATGTCAGTTTAATTCAAATTCCGGATTGATGATAACTTACTACGAATCAATTTTATTGTGTCAAATTTGCTCAAGAATCGTACATTTTAGCTTAAAGTCATCCGTATAAAGGTCGAATGCGTCCAAAATTTGAACCTACTGATCTAACTGTCTGAACGTGTTTAACCAAACCTGCTGGCTCTTACAGACTGGTGATCTAGCGGTCTGATTGAGCGAGTCGGGAACCTAATATATCTTATTAAATTTTCCATTAAATTCAATTTTTCTTCACAATTATGGTTACTTTTCTTGTGAGTGACAGCGAGAACTGCCCGCAGCAGTGCTACCATCTATTGACGCATTTCGCAAAACCGCGCCACCTCGGGAATCATCGGCCAATCACAGGTGTCTTGAACTCACCTATTGGTTAATCCGTATATACAGGCTACGCAGTGGAACAGCAATAACACTATAAATAGAACGGATGTCGAGATTTGGTGGCAAATTTTTGACTTAAAAGAACTGATTTATTTAATGCTTACCGTATACATAATACACTGAAATAGCCATCGCATACATAAACTGTATTTTGGTCGGTATTAGCAGACGGCTTCAGGTTTCGTTCTTTATAAACCATGCCGTTCGTCTTGTGTTGTCATACGGCGCTGTGGTAAATATTGTATTTGGAGTAGATTTAATTGCATTGCTGCACAAAGGAGTTACTCAAAACACTTAACTATTCGGAGTCCCATCGATACCCGTTATTACCACACAGACAACTGGATTTAACACAATTTCACGAACTAAACATAAGTTGCTGTAGAGTTGGAGTGAACAGACATGCAATTACAAGTCCACTGACGTCACAGGAACATCAATATGGCGGCAATCGTTTTTACAGATTTAAAATAAACGCTTTATTTATTTACGTTTCTCTCGGGTTAAACGGACACATAAAACAAACTTTCAAATAAAAATTAAATAAAAAATATGTTATATTCCAATTACAAATTTACGTTTTTACACGTTATTAGTTTTTTTTCTGAAAACGACTAAAATTTTATTCTTTGTTATTGCTGAAATATAAATGTAAGTCATTGTCATTTCTTTAAAATTCAATATATCCAACAAAATAAAAAAATGGGTATATTTTGTTAGTAAAGAGAAAAACAATATATATATATATATATATATATATATATATATAATGTGTTTGTGTGTGTAATTTTATATTTAATTACATTTAGTTTTCGGATCCGCGCAGTTAAAATATTGCCGCAATGGTGTGCACTACAAGGTCCCAGTTACACTTGCCCATGCGCTCCTCGGTTTATTTAAATGTAATTCCCAAGGTTCAGAGTGTATCAGAATTTCACGTATTGTTTCGCTTGTCGCAAAAGATGTGGTTTGGGCTTCAATTTAAGGAGTTTCGATTTTTCTGGGTTGAATCACGCAGTGGCAGCCGAGGAAAAACTAGTGAAGGTATTGTAAACACGAGAAAAATATTTTTCACTGTCCACAATGCACGTGATATCGTCCATATATCCGACGCAAATAATTTTCCTATTCTTAAGCTACATGTACCCTGGCAAGTCGCGAATACAGTGCGCGGAGCAGACGTTTTATGCATATCACGAAGATGTACACCGACAAAGAGCATCTTTGGCGTACTGACGACTGAATGGGGAAGTTGTTATATATTTTGCCGTTGATAAGAACATTGGTTCCACAGTATTTGGCAAACGGTAAGTGACGATCCCAGGAAACCTTTTTGTCCATAATTCTGTCGAGGAATTCACAGTTAACTCTGTCTAAAGCTGTACCCAGATCGAGGTTCAGAAATTCTACTGGCCCCGGAATCGTCGCTGCTAGTGAGTGAGTGTCACGTAGGGTCGCGAAACCCTGTATGATAGACGTGTCTTTCACTGAGCAATGTTGTTCTGCTCCAGTTATGTCTACTATTATGTCCTATCAACTTAGGACCTGTGATAACTTATTTGTTATCTTAGGTAATCGATCCCCAGGAATGCTTACTCGAACTCCAAAATTTAAACAACACATTTTACAAGTTATAAAAAAACTATCAATTTGGCTGGATTGAATGTGTTATATTTTTTCACTTATCACATTCCATCCAGTAAATTATTAGCAGTTTTCCAGACACTTTACCATTAAAATTTTCATAAAACAACCAATGTTATGCCAACTCTTTTATAACATTTAACCAAACTAGTGAAAAATTATAAACCTTCTGTTTGTGAACAAAACAAATAAGGAAAAATCGAATTTTTACACAATAAAGTTATATGTTCAACAAAGTTATTGTTTCACATCATTATACCAACATAAAATATCATACTAAAACTCTATAATGTCTAACTACGAACTTGTTGCAAACAGTAAACACCGTTTTCTGGTTCAAAATATTTTTCTTTTAATGAAGACGATTATAAATTATTTATATCCTTAGAAATATGGCGTACTTAGTTTTAACTTTTAATTTTAAATAGCTATTTCTGGAAAAGAGATTTTGTTTGTTTTAAAATGTTGGGCATGCAAAAATTACCAACCGGTGCCAAAATATTTCGAATTAAAAAAATTGCTCCTCTAATGTTTAATTCTAAAATTTGTAATAGCATTTTTATTGCATCCTGTTTTATATTTTTAAATAGTTATTGATGACGACATTATGTTGGTGTTATGACGTTGACCCGACACAAACTTAACGCCAAAGTTACGTTCGCCAACTTGTTGCCAACTGTCAACCAATTATTGTTGTTACTCAAAAACATTCTCTTCTTATGCTAAAATCTTTAGAATGCATCGTAGCCCGTGAGCTTGTGTAGAATATATTTCTAATTTCTACACAACCTATTCCCGTAAGTGCAAAACCAAACATCAACAGATGAAAGCCGTGTGTTTCCCAACACATTTGCAACCTTTCCTACCATTTTACAATCATTTCCCCAACGCATGTTGCTACTGGGGATGCTTTATAGCTAAAATTACTTCATCGTGGTTTTAAAGATGGTTAAGATTATTTTAAACAACGATACAGGGACAGTAACAAGTGGGTTTTTTTAAATACCATGCCAGATGGTAACAAATAACGGATGGGGAAGGCACGGCCCAGTTGGTCTATAAATGCAAGAAATTAAAACTTTGCATAAATAGGTCTACGATGATCAAAGAGGGGTGCATAGCGTGTTATATTTACTCAGATATTTGCTTTAATACTGCAGGTCAAATTGCATTAAATATTACTTACTTCTTAAAACAAATGAATACATATATTGCTGACACAGTTGCTGGCTAGATCTGCATATTTGTTAAGGCCTATCCGCGTGCGGGTATTTAACTAAATGCGAGCACCCAAACCAAACACATTCATCAAGGCTTTATATACTAGGAAACCATGACTCAAAAGTCGGTGTGGCATGTTCACGACAGGTATCAGCGGTTCCATGTTGCGTGGTACGTTATAATAATTAAACTGGTTGCCAACTATTGAAGCCTACATTTTTCTGTGTATGCAGCATTAACGGTTATATTAACGTTCGTTTAGCCTCTTGTGCTTTACTCAAAGAAATTATTTGCCACCAGTATCAAATTGTGAAAGATTAGACTATAGAAAAATTTATTGTCAATGTGACCATTAAACGTATGGCTTATTACTCCCATGGCGCAATATACTGGCTGGATTAAGTTCACTCTTCTGACAGTAGTACTAAATAATGCAAAACGATGATAAGGGTTGTTAATATAATAAGAGTTCTGGCAACGTATACCAGAAGAGTAAAAGTTTTGGCAACAATATGTAGGCATCACATTGTTTTAGTGCCTTACGTGCACACTTACAGATATACTTCAGTAATTATTGGCAGTGTGAATTTATGCAAATATTCACTCATTTGACTGTGCCAATCAAAGCTAGTTAACTGTGACCCCACACATATGTTACTTGCAGGAAGAACCACAAGACACTGAGAGTTCAAAACATCCTATTACTGACATAGAATCAGAGTTGCAGGTGCTCACGTAAGGCACTGCAACAAAGTGATGCAAATATCTTGTCGCCAAAACTTCCAGTCTCTAATTACCTCACGCATCCCGAGTCTATCAGTATTTTTCAACACCCGCATCTCAGTTGCAAGCTTGATGTTTTACCATATTTCTTAATGCCGGTAATAGTGAAATCGAATAAGCCTTAAAACTGCCAGCTGTACTCGCGCGTGTTGTGACTAGTTACAGAAGTTCTTCTTGCCATACTGCTTTTAAATTCTTAAATACAGTAATAAAAGGTTTTAGTCATGGAACAAGCAGATCCAATAAACGTGTTGAGGAAACATGTATAATTTCGGGCACGAGATTGGTGACCAAAAAAGTTTAAGGCCGATTTGGATAACAAATGTTCATGTCAAACAAACTTCAAATGCGGAGGATGAAAAGTGTATTACATTGGATATTACGGTTACTTATTATAATAGAACATAAATTAATTTACAGGTATTTAATTTAAAAATTAAAAAAAATAGGTACAGAACGATTGTACATATACCCATAACCAAAATAAAATAATGGGTACACTCTCAGCACACGCATTTCTCCAGTTTTCTTCGATTCCCTCTTTCCTTAATTGAAGAATTCTACAATCAAAGATTTCCATTAAAAATGAAAATATAGTGTATAATTGTAGCAAGGCTATTGCCCGGTAGTAAGAATCGCGTACTGGGTGGTACCACAAACGATTACATCAAATCGAGTTCCTGTCGCCGCTTTCCTCGAATGTGTCCAAGAAGTCTGTTATTCGCAGTCTGACACAGCTTCTCGACTGAAATCGTGAACATAAACGAGTACACAAATTTTTTAATTTCTGACAGTGTCTCGTTTAACGATGAGGCGAGAAGCAATGGCCTGACATGATTATGGCCAGGTTGACTGAGTTCTGTCCACACCTCGTTGATTTAAAAGAAGACTCTGCTTACCTGAGAGACATGGCTTGAGCAAGGAGCGGAATTGACTTATATTCGGTGATGCTGAGTCAATTTTTAAAAAATTGTGTTCCTACCTGGTAGAAATAATTTCAGGCTTTTATGATAGATAGTAGAATAGTTCCGCATAAAAACAAAATTTAGGAAAATTCGTACGACATTAAGCTTTCCTAGGTTTTATGGAAATATTTTTATTTAACAGTTTTGATTATATTTAAAAACTTTTAAAAATTAACGCTGTGCTTCACCGCGATTAGCTAAGGAAATTAATTCATCTGTGGCATGCAAGTGGGTTCAACAGTGACTAAGATCCGCCGAATATAAATTAACGGTATATCCCAATTCTTGTTAGGATTTGTCGATCCCCGGATTTTCGCACGTGGCAATCGTGCCGGACGATGCCGCTGGCCGGCGGGTGTTTTCAGCGATCTCCCCCCTTTATTAAATTCCGGTGCTCTTCCATACTCACCTCATGTCACCCCTCACCAGCGCTAAAGACCACGATGTTGAGCGCTGACCAAAATCTCTCGTTCACTCACACACCTATTCTAACTTGCGGTAGGGCTATGTGGGCCATGTAGAAACTGCTTCGATGAGCCTCTGTGTTGTCTGTTGGGGAATAGACGTATCGAGTGTCGCGGTACGGCTAGTCATCCACGAACAGCTACTGTTCATAGATTCAAAACATGGGGCAAGCAGATTCTGCTTCTAGCCTAGAATTTTACTGCTTATTAAAGATTGTGCATCCAGGAATATATCGGTATGAAAGAACATGTACTGTAATAATATTCAGTATGAAAGAACACGATGCATAACAAGTCCTGAAAGGTGTGTTGTATCGTTGGAATCAAAACTAAATGCTGCTAGCATCAGTGCTGTATCTTGACATACACATACATGCATCTACATCAGTCAAACGAGGAAAGAGAGTCATCCCTGAGAAATGCAAATAAAAAAAGAGCTGAAAGCACCTACCTACAATATAACGCACAAGGTAATGTGCATAGTTAACCTAATCGACAACTTTGACGAAAACAATCTGCGTATGTGCAAAGCACATGAATGAAAGAAGATTAAACATTCGTTAAAGTGAGGGGTGAAACGAGAGGGTTTTACGGCCCTTCAACAACGAGGTCTTAAATGCCGATGAGGATGAAGTTAGGTAAAAGAACAATACAACACCCATGCCCGATTCGGGATTCAAACCGTGGACTTCTGCCACCATAGACAAGCGTCTACCCGACTACGCCACGGATGCCGACTTTAAGGTGAGGTAAATAATATATAAATTATGACGCTGCTTCTAGAAGCTTCTGAATTACTCACGCTCTTCGCCTTATTGTGAAAGCGAGAGACAAAATCAGCCTTACTCTGCAGGCTGTTACATCACTGATCAATTGAGTAGAATGTTAAAAGAACTATCGAGAGTCTTTGAGATAACTGTGCTTATAAAACGTCGCTGTTTACAGTGAATTGGATATGCCATATTGCCAAATTAACAGGCCCAATTTTCCTTGAGGTGACCATCTGCCCTGGCCGCCGAGCTGTGTGTATCTCATCTGCCGATGCAACACTATTTGAAAAATAAGATATGTCTGCTTAGGAACAGCATTCAAAGAACTTTACAGACGTGCATACCAAATTCAGGTCGTCCATGCATCCATAAAATTTATTGTAACGTAGTCCATTTTCGGTATAAAAATGTTGGCGCATATTATTTTAAAATGTGCAGGTATGCACACCGCGCCTTAACCTTCAATATAATATTTTTAAATTACAGTGTCACTACTGAATGTCTCATTGAGGCAAGATGGCGAAAAGACTTAAAGACAGATCAGTGACTTGTGCCTGTTGGTTATGGGGAAGCAGGCGTGATGCGTGTGCTGTGTCGTCCGTACCGCGTCCTCACATCTAGAACTCGATCGCTCGATATTCGTTCACTCAGATGGCCACCGTAATTGTAACACTTATCAAATTGTGAATGAATTAGCCCTTACCGTTAAATTCAACTCTATAACCTTGCGCACACACTTAATAGTAATATTGCGTTAAAACAGAAAATATGTAAACCTAGAGGTAGGTGCAGGCACATTCCATATGGAAACAATGGAACTGGTTTATTGCGGCATATCATTTTCTCTACCTTGGTAGTTAAAAATAAATCTCTAACTACATTATACGCTGTGAGTTTGCTTCGTGATAAAATGGAATATGAGCAGGGGACTTTCTCATGTCTGTAGCTCCTGTACGGTGCAGCTCTTTCAGGGTCAGAATACTACCATGCTCTAATGTGTGGTGTGTCATCTGCCCTTGTGTTCAGAGCCAGAATCCTCTATTGGCATATGTTGCCAGTATCTTCTTGAACCTAGTGATAGCTGGAGGGTGGAGGGTTAGACATGTTGAGCACCACCTTGACAGGAGATGTGGCTCGCAAGTTGCTTCAACTAGTCGCAGTGGCTGATATGAGAAGAGAAAATCTCAGCACAACGTTTCTTTCGAGAAACTGTAATGACGTCAACCCAAAATTATTATAAAATGCACATAAGTGCATCCGCATATGACATTTTACTATAGTTCATTCGGGTTAAATTGAACACTAAAAATTTAGCATTTAAAAAATATCACTAGGCATTACTGCAGATAATTCATCATAAACAATAGTTGGCTTACCGTTTGTATTGTTGGCAGCGAAATTACACTACATAGTTCCGTGTGTTTTCCTATTTAAGTACAACTATACTGAAACAAAATCAACCGAAATCGACATGATTGTATTTTAAAAAATTTAGTAAACTTCTTTTTTTTTTTAATCTGAATCGATTCATACTGACTGCACAATTTATCTTACAGGCGCAAACATCAAGTGACGTGACCAGAGAAGTTAGACATGTCCCGTCGTTAGCCGTTACGCGCGGTAAAATACAAATTGACTAGAAATAGAACATTTGCAGGACTTTTTGGAGTGCTCACTTTATACCGAACCACCTATTCAAAATTGTTTCTGGATCGAAATAGCCAGTTTGAAGTTTGTCGAAAACAAAACACAAGTTGTCATCACCAACAAAAATATTACAATCCGAAAAATGTACCCACACAGTCGCCTGGAAAAAACCTGCTGAAATTTTACGCATACATAAAAATCCTTAATATTGTTTTATACCTACATTTGCCAGAACGTTATAGTAAGGAGGGTGATGGAGGGAAAAAAACCGACAGTTTGCAAGTCGTTCTGATATAAAAAAATATAACTTCAGACACCACATATAGATGTAACCTTACGCACACAAAACATTAAAGTATTAAGCTTAAAACCCGGGTGGCGTGCATACTCTGGACAAGGTAGTTGGATGTGTTTTTATAGTCTGTCAGACGTTATCCTTTACACCACCATTATAATGCAGTTCTAGTTGTATCATAGCACATACCGTAGTTCCTAAATGCGTGCAGAATACATTGTGCGCGATACTGAAGCTAGTTAGCAGCTAATGTACCCAGTACTATATCTCTTCAATACAAGTTGGCCAGGTTTTTAAACTGAATATTCCCAGATAAAATACAATTTATGCGGCAGAGTTTCTTCGTCTCTAATTTGCTACAGATCCAGACATTCTTTTTAAATAATTTTTATAAATTTATTTAATAACTGCGTTTTAGTAATTTTCTTCTACTCCACAAGTTGGAGCACTGCATTTAACAATACGTGCTAAATCTAATCCAAATATTTTCTACAAAACATAATATATACTATTATTAATGGAAATATATGCACTGAAGAATGAGCAATAGTTATACTTTATACTAATACTAAAATAGCATGTAAAATTATGTTTGTATTTATATACATTTGCAGAACATGGACAACACGGTTGAAACTTTGATTGTTGAACAAGATACTCTGAAAGAGCGCTTGAACATTCAAGAAGGGCAGTTAGCAGAGATAGTAAGAATTGTGAGTATCTCTGGTTTCATTTACATTTTATTTTGTATAGTTGTAGCAGGTTAATGTATTGTTACTACACAAATGTTGTTAACCTTTGTACAGCTGAGAGGTATGAACAGCCAACTACAAGATATAACAGCTTACTGTGAAGTCATCAGGAAAGAGAGTGCTGACACCAACAGGAAGGTGAGTACCAATACGTGCACAGCTTTGACAGGATATATTATTTTTAATTTCGCTAGCTTTAACTTTTTTCGCCTATGACACGTGTCATTTAAGAAGGTGGCAATAAATAATAGTTACTAAACTCGGTAGTTAAATAGAGGCTTTGTTATAGATATAAAATTATCCACGTTAACATTAGGGACAGCAAATAAATCACTTAAATGTTTTCCAGAAACGTTATAGTTTCAGTTTTTTTTAAAGAAACAAAAAGTTTTCAACATCATATTTTCTAGCGTAAATTACAAGTGTTTCAATTTGTCAGTATGTTTCGTAAGGATTTTCAAAATATTCTTTTCGTACCCTACTTGTCAAAGAGTACAACAAGTCCCTTATAATTGGAGGGATAATTAAGTTGCACCTGAAACATAGTATCGAAGCAAATTTTTTCTATCTGATGTCTTAATGGTTAGTCTCTTAGTGTTAAAATATTTTATTGCTTTTGGCTAACATTCTGTAATATACAGTAACAGAAAACTTAACATTTGTTTATCACAGCAGGGCAGATGAAAGTACGTGGAAGCAGTAAAAGCTTTTGCTAAAATTCACATTAATAGTGTAGAGCATAGAAAAAAGTGCATTAAATTGATATTTTCATAACTGATGCTCGCACTGCTCAGAATCTTGAGCGTAGGGACAAATAAGTTTCTTCATTCAACCTATATTTGCTTGAGAATCTGTACTGAGCTGCAACAACTGCACTTGGATTGTAACACATTGAATGTGTTTTGCTCTACAGAATATTAAAACCCTGGAAAATTGTTTATTTTACTAAATTTTGTACAGATATTTGCTACGTGTATGATCAGAGTGTAATGGCGTATGTTTTTTCTGTCCAAGCGTAGATCGTGTAAGTTCTTATGTTAGAGATTGTGATTATCTTAACAAATTATATGTAAGAATTATTAATATTTAAACTTGAACTATTCAGTGTCATTCAGAAATGCTCATTTTATTAAACTACCACGTGAATAGCCACAACACCTGTATCACCAGGTTTACGTATACCAAGCGTGTAGGGCTTAATACCCTGGATGTATGACTAAAATACCTGGACAATACAACCACAGCTGTTTGTTGTAGAAGATATCGACCTTCGACGTGGTTACCGTACAACCAAAAGCCACATTACCTGAGCATTTTAAGGCCACTAATTATTGTATTTGTCTGTATCTAGGACAGATTGTATTTAGGACCGGTAAGCGGATTAGGAGACTGCATATTTATGGGGTGTGTGAACTAATGTCATGAACCTTGAAAGCAGGAGTACCACAACGAAGGTCGTGGCACTGCAACGCCTAAGTTACAACAATGCTATTAAATGTAAGATTCTTAAGTAAACAGTTGGTGTTTATGAATCTTGTATATCATGATGTTTGTTAATGCAATGAGGATATTGTTTTTCAGCTGAAGACAGTGAATGGTAAGCTGGATAAAATGAGATCAAAATACCAATCACAGAGGAGGACACAAGAAGAAGAGAACACACACGTGGTATGATACAGTAGAACATAATACAGCTATACTTGTCTGCTGTCTGCAGGCTGTAAAATGTGACGTGATGTTTTGTAATGTTCAGGTAACATCAGCTGTTCACACAGAGGATGGTGCTGAAACCAGAAATGAGACTGCTGCTACACACGAGGTAAATTTAGTTCTGAAACTTTCGTTGCATGGCTTCGCTCTTACTAATAATGCCCTTCCATATTTAGTTTCAGGTATTACTTTACTCTTTATTTGGAGTATATCGTAATATAATGCAATTTCTTCACATAGTATATTTTACTTTACGAGTTAAACAATTTACTTAAATATAAGTTTTTATGTATGTATTTTTTTCTTCCACGTTATGTTCTTAATTTGAACTTCACTACCTATAAGCTGGCTGCAGGTCCAAACCCAGAGTAGTAAAAAAATAAAATCTGCGTTAAATCGAAGGAACAAACTTAAAATAGTATCTGGATGTGAAGCGCAAGATATTTACATTCTATGTGCTGTGTTGCCACATTGTGCGTATACATGGTCGTACAACATTTTGCCACTAACATTTATGTCTCCAATTTAGCACAGGATTCGCATGGTGTGCATACCGTACGTCGTTTCAGGACTCTTTCTCTCTCTCACTCTCACTGCAGTCATACACACGTATTTACATACAGGCTGTTCGTTAAACGACGTGGAGTTAAATGGCAGTTGTGTGCACAATGACTATTACAACTGAGTTCTTCAACCCGTAAAGAAACCATTCTTTAAAATACTTCCCTCCATGAAAATTACAGGAGTGGTTACCCTCATATTGACTATTTATTTCGTAGCGCTGAGTTTTGTGAACTTTTAATGTTGGCTATTTGGGCAATACATCATAAGCAACATATATTATGTTTCGTCGTTAAAAATCTTTAGACTGTCCCATTTAGGCCTAAAGGAAAAACATATTCAAATAGTGTCTTCAATACCGTGCATGTCAGGTGAGCATCACAGGTGCTAAGATATTGTAGAATCGTTAGAACCCGAATATATACAGAATTTTACAAAAATGCACACGTGAAATACACCAAAGGTGAAGGTGTGTGAAAGGCATCGGTGTATGTGGAGATCCTTGAAGGTGGGTTTGTTTAGGTTTTCTTTGCTGAGATATGGTCTAAGATGTGGGTTTGGGGAAGACTAGAACCATATTTTTGAAATGATAATTATGAATTCACAATACTATTATGTGTACTAACGCTTTCTACTGGCGAGGAACGCTTGCGCGTTCAAAAATGCGTCGCTGGATAGCGCAAAGGTCTGCGATTGCGGAAGTAGAGAGTTATTGCCATTATCTTTGTCATCGTGACAGTTAAAAATTCTACTGCCTAAGATCAATGTTCACACAGTATCGGTGCTGCATTATAGTCTTGTTCACACGTGTATGTAGTTATGTAATTAGAAGGTATTTTTATTCCAAAATCGGAAAGCACACTCAATTAAGAGCCAGACCACACTTGAATGATGGAGTATATATATGTATCTTGTGTGTATTGAGGTAGTGTTACATAGCTACGCACATACTGAACCTTCTTAGAATGGCAGCTGCAGAACAAGGCTAGAACATCTTCCACAAAACAAGAGTGAACTGTATATCAGTCTAGTCGCATGCATGTAGCCACCAGCTTGTGAGGCTGTTTGAATATCACCAACACAGTTTTGTGCTCACCAATGTATTAGAAGTATCTGATGTTTTCATTCTGTAAGTGTAAACAGGTTGATCCAGGACGGATTGAGCTAAGGTTACGTAAATTTTCGAAGTGGAATATAGTGGAAGTAATAAACGCTACACTGAAATTAAACTGTAGAATTGAATTTATTTGAAAAATCATAAAATGTCACAATATTTATAATTAATCATCGAAAACGTAAAAAAACAATTAGTTTCTTATTTCTGGATATAAAAGAGAACACTGACTGACAGACTAGCTGACAAACATTTCAAACTGTAGCCAAACCACTGAACCTGTAACCGTGAAATTTTTGTGTGGGTTCCCTTTTGGTTGTAGGCGAGCACTAAGAAGGGAATTTTTCGAAATTCTACACCTAATTGGGTGATGGGGTGACAAGCATTTCCGAAGAAACGTCGATTGAGCTCGAGCCCGACGAACTATCGTCGTGATTGTTACTTTAATAGAACACACATAAAAATGAATACTATCCAATTTTAGGATTTTTCGAAATTCAACATCCGAAGGGGTGAAAACACGCTAAGTGTGTTTCAGAATAAATATCAATATCTATCGAATCCATCATGATAGAGAATCGGTATTCACTTCAAAATGTTTGTTACGTAAATGCCCAAGAATACTTTTAGAATTATTTTTAATTCTACCCCCAAACAGTAAAAAGGGACAAAATGTGTTTTTTATGAATCGTCTATATCAGTGAAACACAATTGACTAACGTCGGGATTTTTACTTCAATTGGTCACGAATACAAATATCTATGACAGGACTCCAAGATATTTCGAAATTATTTAATTAAGGAGCTGAAAATGCGTAAAACTAGTTTTGGATTATTCCTCCAAATCTAACGAACCAATTGAGATATTGAAGTGCTCTTTGCTTTAGATTGATGCTTACGTAAATATTTCAAATACCATAAAAATATATTTTCCGAAATTTACTCCAAAGAGGTAAAGAAAAGGTTAATATGTATTTTCGATTCACTATACACACACACACACACACACACACACATATATATATATATATATATATATATATATATATAATATATATATATATATATATATATATATATATATATAGATTTTTATATACTGACGTGATTATTGTTTAAGATTGATGCTTACTCAAATATCTGAAAATTTATATCAGAAATTTACGGAATCCCTCACCTAAGAAGGTGAAAAGTGCTTAAATGGAATTTTAATTAATCGTCGATATATCTTTAACACCGCATATATTGTGATTTTCACGTCCATGAGACACCAGTAAAGTAGTCTAAAATGTGATTCAAGGGTTTTTCGAAATTCTCTTACTTAGTAGGTGAAAAGACCTGGAATATGTTTAAGATAAATCTTAGATATATGTCGAACCCGTCCAGATATTCAGTTTATTTTTACTACAGGATGATGATTAGATAAGAGGCCGCAAATAGGTTTTCAGATTTTTTAAAATTCGAACTCACAATGTTGTACAGGGGTTATATGTGATTTTTAACGAATGATCGAATTTAATTTGACTGAACGGTCTATCGTCGTGATTTTCACTTCAATCGGATACTTGAACAAATGTTTAAGATGTGAAATAAAAATGTTTCGAAATTCGACATCTAAATGGGCTAAAAGGCATAAAGTTTATTTCATATCAGAAGAATATACTTAACTAACCAGTAGAGATATTGAGGTGGTGTTCGCGTCAAAATGATGCTTATGTAAGTAGGTACATAACGTTGTTGTTTATAAGATAAATTAATTATTAAGAAAACAAATTACTTTGTAAACTTTAAAGACAGACGATCCGAAAAGCAAGTACGAACAGCGAGAAATTAATTATTCAGAAGTTTTCTTTCTACAGTTCTATCAAAACGTACAACCATTTGCGAAGGAAATTATGAATAATTTCGATGTTATGTGGCGTAACTGTTTGTAGTTCCTGTTTATTGTTTCGAAGGTTCTTTTCTCAAATTCCATTAAAACTGTGCAAATTTCCAATTCTGACACACAAAAACTGTAAGTCAGATTAAATTAGTGCAATTTGGATGAAGTCGTTCAAAAGTGGTACCCACTAACGTTCCTCGACAGCGTCATCCCACATGTACCATCTCACTAACCTCAAGTTGGGGCACCAAATTAGTTTATATTTCTACAAAACATTATCCCGCCAAAAATGCCTAATGGCACTTAATTTCAAGTGAAGGTTTTGAAAAACAAGTACGTAATGTACCAATGGTTGTGCTGAAGGGAAATCAGTCTTCGCACCACGTAAACTACGTATTTCATTCGACTAACCTCCTACATTTAGGAGACTGTAATTACCCTACAACGTCAAAATAGCAGTGACTGTAAAGTGTTAGTGACAGGGACAAACTTAAGACTGCTTTTCGCGTGGACAGCTATAGCTACTTATCCTGTTGCAGAGTTAACTCGACTAGTAATTTTGTTATTCTAACACTTGATGACTGAACTACCGATCTGGTGTACAAAGAGGGTTTTCAACTAAAGCAAATATTATCTGCTATGGGTAACACACGTAAGCAAAGCCACTGGCGCACTGCTAGTTTTATAAACAACCTTAAAATGTTAAATCTGTTTTCAATAGTGACTTTTTATATTTACAATATTCAATTTACGGGCAAATTGCGAACACATTTTAGACTTATATTTATAAGCAATCACCACGATAAATCAACACAATCCGTGCTGCCTCCTTGTTAATACACCTGAAGATCGATCGTTAGTTCAGGAAAGCTAGCACTTCATATCAGCTATAGAGCATGAAGTTCACATCAGCTACTCATCTGTAAGCTCTGCAGTTCATCAAACTTGCCACAGAATTATCTGACTGCATTCTGCGGCTAACTTAGTGGTTTGCGAGGCAGCTGTTCTGCACTCCAGATTCTTCAAAGTGTAGGAATAAGATACTTCGCAACTGTTTCAAATAACTCGACAGTGAATGTAAACGAAAGGTTGCTCTTCAGACCTAAGTAGAAAGGCTGCATACTGGTTTTTAATTGTTAGAGATAATGAAATATCTCTGACTGACCGGACACAAAACGTTGTTTTCAGGTAGAGGCTTCGAACGTTGGAGCGTGCATGGATCCGGTTTTGACGATGCAACAGGAATCTGATATAAAGACACAGGTAAGGCTGCATATAAAGTAACGTAACAGTCATCCAGTGATTTGATGTACCTGTATTGTTGCCTCGGATTAATGCCCCGTGTCTGTCTTGATCCGTAATAACTGTATCATAGTGCTTTCGATCATTATATTATAGATTGTTGATATCCACACTACCCTTTGAAGTCTTTATAGCATTACACTGAATTACAGTCCTCAGAAGTGACGATTTACATAAAATTTGTCTATGTAAACATCATAAATAAGTAATGTATTAATCGTGCCACATTGAGTTTGTTTTACTAGTTAAATTAGTAGCTACTTCGTTACAGTTACGGTAATATATAGTAAAGACTAACCTCTGTGAAGAACATGTTAGACAACATTTTCATATTAAATTAGACTTTGTATTTAAACCACATGTGTATATATATTTATGTATAAGCCCTAAATTTATTTTGTGAAACGCATGTAAGTGTTAGTAGTAAACTACATTGTTTCTCGCAATGAAACCAGGTGGTATTTGTACGAAATAAATAATTTTCCTCTTAACAGGCTAAGTGTAAAACACAACAAACGTATAGAAATTGTCAGGATTCTACTAAACAATTTCGCATTCTTGCTATTCAACTGAACATGATTATTAGCTAAGATGTCCACCTAAAATATACAGCAAACCTATGAAGATAGCGGAACGTTTATCTTAAAGTTATTAATGGCACTATCGAGCATATTTATTACTTATAGTAATTAATTTCTTAGACGAATATATATATATATATATATATATATATATATATATATATATATATATATATATATATAGTATAGGTGTTCATTCCTCTCATAACCATATCAAGTTATTAACCAGAGACCTTAGTTACTTGGTTAATCGGAGAGCTTTTTTGAACGTACAAGAAGTTATCATAGGTGTATGCACCTTAATGAAACTGCTGCACGTTGTTCTAAATGGTACGATGTCCATCTGAGTGTTTATATACAAGTTACTTACGTTCTTGTGACATTGTGACATAAACGACCATTGTAACTTGCAGTAATTATTATGTCATTCCTTGTTACATCGCTACTTACCACTCTTTACTCACATCACCCCTTTCTTTACTCTACTCATACATATTATGGGAAAGGGCTCCTGTAAATCCAATCATTGCTAGTTTATTATTTTTTTAAAATCCTTTACTCCGGAATATTAAGTTAAACCATCACACAGATGTGTTGAAAATGTATTTTAACATGTGACTTTCAAGATAAGTCAGACTAAAGTAATTTTAAGTTATAAATTACAAATTATGAAAGCCTATCTCCATATTCTGGTCATAATACTATCTAGACACATCACTAGTCATACTTTTCCCTACCTTGAATTTTCTTTAGTTTCTGGCTTAGGTATTTGGTCTTAAATTATAGCAAAAATACTTTGATGATGGTTATTTTTAGAGAAAAAACTTATTACATAAAAAATAATAATACCAGTGGTTAAAGATGGTGTATGGAAGTATTACAGAAATACCAAGTGATGCGAATGAATCATTTGTTATGTGCACGGGAATTTCATATACAATTAAGTTCCGATGAACTTAAAAGCAATGCACACCCACAAGGAAAAAATTTATGACGAAATAACTGTTAACACGAAACAGGAAAACAATAGTGATAAGCTGCCAAAATATAGAAACTGGTAAGACAGAGGCAATCGACATTGCATGAAAGTTGCATCTGTACACGCAGTATGTTGCCAGTGGCTTGGATGCAAAGCATACGTAAAACATTTCACATTATCAGCGCAATCTGAGCGAGATTAAGAGAGGAATGTGAAATTTGTCGTGCTACGAGTTCAAAAATGTTGGGAAAGGCCAGATAATTACCAATTCTGAAGCAAATTTCAACTGAAATAGATAGCAATAAGAGTGCTGCCAACCTCAAAGGACTTTAGCGTGAAAATCGAGAGACTTAAATGTTACATAAAATCCGATGTGAATCAGTACCTACTGAAGCAACATTCATGCAACCCTTGAAAATTTTGTTAGTATCGGTGCCAACCGTATTGCTGTAGGATGTTTCAGGTTTTCTTTAATATTCTAAAAGTCGAGAGAAAACAAGTATTACTATTCTCAAATCAGTAGAAAACACAAACTTTTAAATGTTTCTTACATTATTATTAGTATACCACTGTTCTCCTCTTCTCAATGCAAAACGTGGTAAATATGTGAAAGAGATAACGTGACACAGACTGCGCACCGTCGAATATAATTTAATATAAAAATCCCTATCATTACTCACGACAAGGCTACGAAGTGAGTAGCGCCTTAAAATACGAATTGAACTGAGAATCCAAGTTGATTAAAGCAGTTAGAAATGTATAAATTGTAAGGTGTTAATGTATGGGGTGGTTTTATTCGGTAAATTAATAACTGGTTATTAATTCATTTACCATACATTAAATGGAAACGATAATACAGAATTTATATGGTAAGCTTTATCAACTCGCCTTGAACATATTTGGTTCTTTAAATACGTCAGTTTTTGGGGTTTTAGCAAAAACGATGTTCTGTGAAATATGTTACTTGCTTGTAACTGTGTACACATTCAAACTATTTTTATCCAAAGTTGTGGATTGTCTTCATTCTATGGAATATACTGTATGTATTTCACCTTGGTCGACTGCACTATACTTTTGTCCTTGTTACGGAGTAAAGTAGATGATGTACCAGCAGGTACTAATGACACAACTTGACTCAATGCACCACATAGTAGATGCATTTGCGATAATGGAAGACTAAAATAACTAGTCACTACATACCAAAAAATTAGTACAGATGTTTATAATATTTCTTAGGATAATGTATGTACAACATAGCCGCGCTAGTATTCTGTCGCGGGAATTTAATAATAGAATACATTGTCACTTCAACAAAATATTAATGAATACCGATTATTATAACGTTTGTTACTTGGGTTTACAAACGTACTCAACCCTTTCTGATCCGGCAGTCACAAGTCATGCCAACTAAATATCAAGATGTTTTATTTATTAAAAGTGTATTTACCGCGATTCAATTAATGAACACTTCACTTTTTCAAATGTTCTAGAATTATTACACTTTGTGCCATTTGTTGTTCTCAGGTTGAATTAACGGAAAAAAATTAAGAATGTTTGAGGGAAAAAAATAATAATTCTTAAAACTACACAAGAACAACTTGAGAACAACAACTAAGAAATGATGCAAATAAAACAATACACAAATTGTAATAGTTACCATGAATGCGGAAAATGCTGTTAATACTACACATACATTATCAAACATTAAGTTTCATTTGAAGTTCGAAGTGGGATTATAAATATTTTTTTAACTTTTCTCAACTGTATTATTATAGTAGAAAATTATGTGTGTTCGAGATCTGGAGGATAATTTTTGTGGAATTAAGCGAGTGCAATGTTGAGACGACAATCTTCCCCGGCCGCCATTTTAGATTTCTGTGACATTAATCTTGAACTTTTTCTTTTTAAATTTACCCTTTAAAATAATCCTAATTTCCTTTTTCCTGAAATTTTCCCTTTTATTCCCTCGACTCAACAAGACTGACGCATTGGTTGTCACAAAACCCGCATGAACCCAATATCGCCTCAAAGTGGCTAGATATAAGGTGAGAGGGTTTTACGGCTCTTTCACAACAATGTCTCAAAAACCGATGAGGGTAAAGTGAGGTGAAAGGACAGCATAACATTCATGCCTGAGTCGGGATTCAAACACAGGACATCTTGCACCATGGACCGATAGTAGCTAGATGTCCCCAGTACTCATGGGTGAGATTGAGGCTGTCTACTGAGCTGCAATATCAAAATCAATATTAATATTCCAGTAATTGTTTCTTATTTCTTAAATTTTTAAATCCTTTTTGATATTTTGACATTATGCATAAAGTTACGTACTCTTCTTTGTTTGGACCCCTAGCCCATGTAAAAGTCAATCTACAAACTTTAATTGAAAGTTGTATTATTTCTTAATTTAAAAAAAAATTATTTAACATAATACTTGATGCTACAGCTTACATTCTTCATTACCCCTACAATACATACAATCAATCTACATTCGTTTTTCAATAAGGTTCTATATTTGTGTCTGTATTCTGTGTCTGGGTGTTGCTGTCACGATATTCGACTGAATTCTATCTCCAGAATTCTTTGCTGTCTATAAAAAAATAACAACTCCTCTGGGATTGCATTTTTTTGTGTGCGTTTTTTATATATATTTTTTTCTTGTTCGTTTTTCGTTATTTGTCATTCAGCACAGGTTTGATCAGCAAAACATGAGTAATGGCGTATGTCCACAAACCAATAAATTCTAATTGTAAACTCCCATTGCAACAAACATATAAAAACTTTTTTCATGTTGTATATTATAACATATAATAAATATCTAAAATTCAAATTCATTCCTTGGAAGTAAATTGAGTTCTCTATGTGCCTTATGTGTGTTATGGGAACAAATATTTACGTGTAAGTAATTATTTGTTAAAATATATTAAAATATAAAATTGTATTCACACATTTGACCTTAAATAAACTAACTTGGAAGATTTTCTTGTATGAAACTGATGTACTTAATCCAGTATGACTGGTGGCCTTGGATATTATTTTGCATAGCTGTGAGTGTTCAAGCATATATAATTGGTAGCTGTGACAAAAGTTTTATCCATTTAAACGCAATGCAGAAGGCAGGTAGGATAACGGGTGGAGGTGGTGAGGTGATGGAAGTGAGAGGTGATGAGAAGGATTGTGGCCGGTGAGAGGGTATGGAGGGTAAAGGCTTGTGCTTGGAATAGGTATTAAAGCGGAATTTGGGACATTTTAAAAACAAAAAGAGCGATTTAGAAAATGTCCAATGTAAAGTCACACAATTCCAAAATTGCTGCCGGAGAGCCATGACATTACAGAATGGCTCGTCAATTCCACACTCGCCTAAACCCTACCATTCATGGGTTCGAACGTACATAATTATGCTGCTAATTATTGCTTCGAAGACTTGCAGTAAATCGTATACGGCGACTGCAGTGTCGTAGTGGTCAGACCACTGTGACCAGAGTTAAATTACTATCGGGGTCGGTCTAAAAGTTTTACACGTAGGAAGCGTAGAGAACGTGATAATTGTCCAGCGGTTTTCTTTTTTCAGGGTATCTCAGTTTCCCCCGCCCTAACATACATTTACATCTCCATTTTCGTAGGGCCCCATGGCCTGTCATCCCTCTGAGTTAGACAAACAACTGCAGGCGCCCGGTTCAGATGTCTGTCAAATGTCGGTTGTGATGCCCTGCATTTATTTACGACACTCAGGAGGTTCTCAAACTCTCGCAATATTTAGAAACACAGGTGTTTATAAATTCACAATATCGTATTGACAGCAACATTTCAAAGGAAACCTTGTGATGTATTTGTCCAGAGCAATCCTTGTCACACTGCACACAGTTTGCAAGCAGTTTCGCTCATATGTGAGGATATGTCACATAAACAAAGTTTTATGGATTACTTAAAGTTACGGGGATGAGATTGGCCTATTTTTTAAGAAACCGTGGAACAACGACAATTTGAAAAAAAAAAAAAAACGCTGAGAGAGACAACGTCCGTGAACTAACTGATATCGCCCTTGTGTGAGGTGAGTTGTCTGAGATTGTCAGGTCCACATTTGCAGAATCGAAAATAAATATGATTATAACGTTCTTATATATCATAAGCGTGTGATCTTTGAAAGAACTGTGCAATGGGAGTGCACGACTGGATTCAGTTTCTTGGACGTACTCCATTGCAAATTGAATGACTGTCAAAGAAAACTAAACAAATAAAGAAAACCATAATATAAGCACAGTATGCTTTAGACAGCATCTTGCTGACTAAAGCATTACAAATATACCAACTACCGCTTTCAAGTATTGCAGCAGGTCGTAGGGTATGCGATTTTGACAAATGATAATTACAGAAATGATCTTCACTCTTTTAACTTGGCGTCATTTGACTACAACGAAAATATTTTTTATCAACTAATATATTTGATATATAATTTTGGACATTTTTAGAAAATTAAATTTAACAGCTTTTACATACAAATCCTGTAACGTCGTTTTTATATTGTAAATAATTTACTATACTTTCCAAAGGACAAAAAACCATATAGTCACATTTTCTCCCTATATTGCTGAATATGTCTGTGTATGTGTACATTTATCATGATTCAGTGTGTGTGTTTTTTTTTTGTGTGTGTGTGCGTGTGTGTGTATGTATCCTCCTTGAGAACTTCTGAGTTTGTGAAGTAAACTTCACCAAACTCGGATTACACATGGTACTTACTAAGGTCACCTAAAGTTTTTTTATTACCTAATTCGTAACAAGCGCATATATTTTGTAATGGATACAATTTCATATACAATATTTCTCTTTGTTTATTTCTGTGCGTCTGTGTGCGTATCCATAAATATGTGTGTTTACGTGAGTGCCATTGTGTGTGTGTTCCCTCCATTAAAACATCTGAATTTGTGGACCGAATTTCTTCATACTTGGTACACACATTGCACTTAGTTAGTTCACAGGAAGTAATTTATATTTGAGTTCAAAGGTAGTGTTTGTATTTAAAATGCCTGCTGTTTCTAACATTTTGATTTATGTCCTATCTAGAAAACAATTCCATGATTCAAACAGACTGTCATATTTTGCCACTTAATTATCTAGTCTTTGAATGTTTGTGAGTATAGTATTGTAATTCGTAAATTTTTGTTAAGATAATATACTATGCTTCATATTAAGAGAACTATTTGGCTCAACATAGCCACACTGCATACTTTTTAAAGTAAATTACAAAGTTTTCAATTTGATTAGCAAACGTTGCCATAGCTACTCCAATTTGTAATAACGCACGATTTTAATAAGGTAATGTGTTTTGTCATATGTGGAGAACTATTAGGTCGATTTAACAAAATTTCTTACTTAAACAGGTTATTCAACTTTACTTTACGTAGGGTTTATTTTTGTAGGGGCCACCCATTTTAAAATGCACCACAAACGGTAAATACTAATATATATATACTACTTCGGAATGTCACCGCAGTATGTGTGTTTTAAATATATATAACAACAAAATATTATTTTATCTTGTTGAAAATGACCTTAAAAATTGTTTTGAATTTAGTTATCAGTATCGCTTTGCTTTTGAAACACACTGGTTCTTAAATAAAAACAAATTTGAAATCACACTTATCATATTGTACGTCTAATACATGTTGATCGCTAACACTTCCGATGTAGTACTTTTCAGGATTATTGATTAATTTATTTCAATATTTATACATTTTAAATTTGCTGTATTTATGAATATTGTTTTATTAATGTTTTCTTTCGACCACATTTATACGGTTCTGAATAATTTGAATATGCATATCTGCAGTACTGTGATGTAACAACAAGAATGACCAGAACTGAATGCATTGTATAATTTGTTTGTATGTATATCATTCGTAATTATTTTTAAAATTTGTTTGTATATTTTAGTTATGTGCATGCATATAATATTTATATGTTGAGGAAGTACTAACCTTGGCATAATATGTCAAAAATTATTTGCCCTAAATAGCGATTACACACTTGCCCTTACTAATTTTGAGAAGCATATAAACATTTATGCGTTTAGGATAATTAATATTGTGGTTATTTTTAAGGTAGGCCTACTATTAATAAGGCGCTGCACAAGATAAAAATTTGTGTCAAGTAAATAATTTCATATTTTGTAACGGTATCACAATGAAATGAAGTCTGTCATATAGTAACATTCTTGTGTGTTGTATATATTTCTTTGGTTGTTACTGTATGGTTGCAGTGGTTGCTCATAGTATACACGTGTGTGGTTCAAGGTGCAGAAATTCATTACGAAAAGAAAATGGCCTATCCTGAGGAGAAACCTTGGGGCTGTATTGAACCCCAGAAGCGTGGAGTTTACACAGCTGCGTGCAGGGTCACTGTTTCATCTCGGCTGTAATGGCTACATACAGTTGGCCTCACTGCTGCTGAATGCTGGACTGCCTGTGGACATGATGGACGGTTGTAGAGAGACCATGTTACACGGAGCAGCACGCGGGGGACAACTGGAGATGGTGAAACTACTGCTGGACCACGGTGCTAGTGTACATGCGAGGAGCTCAATTGACTGGACCCCTCTCTTACGTGCGGCACGTAACGGTCACCTGGAGGTGGTACAGTGTCTAGTAGAGGCCGGGGCAGACACTACTGCAAGGAGCAAAGATGGCCGCACTGCCCTGGACTTGGCTAGGAAACGTCATCGCACAGATGTAGTGGATTATCTGGAACAACTCTCACATTAATCCATGTAATGCCACTTTACTTACAATAAGTTACATCACTAGTAAATGATTGTTTCTTACTTTCCTTGCACAGCGAGCTTCTGGATACTTGTCACAAAGACCAAGTACTTTTGCGCTTCAACTATCATACAACTGCCGTGCGCACGTGATTGTCATCAGGTGAGTTGTGCTTTTATTCCAACCACAATGATGTTAGTGGTATATGCAGCAGCAACCTTACTGACAGAATTTTCTTGATTAACTATCTTACTCTGATGGACTGGCTGTGCTATATTTCTCAACGCAGTTAAATGTTGAATGATTTAATGTGAAATGTTTATTTCATATTTTCAAACAAACTTACACAATACTTACATGACGACACATCACTGATTCACACAACGGCAAATCTGTATTTTTGTTTACAAATTTATGTAATTTGTGAATAGCAATGCATTAACAAACTAACTTGCTCACAAATGAGTGATTTAGATGTAACCCCCCCCCCCCAGATAAATATATACAAACAAGGGCCCTTTAATCCATACTTCGATTTTACGGATTTCTTAAAACATTATAATTTTCTTCACTTTGATTTCTTTTTCTGTTGTGCAACTCTTGACGCGGAACAAATTTTGTTTTTAACTTAGTTAAGAAAAGTTTTACAGTGTTAGGCCGATATGAATTTATTATTTCCCACGAAACCGGGTCACTAAAATAATTTCGTATTTTGTAGTTATTTTAAGGCAATTTTCTTTCACTTGTCTTACAATTAATCCGTTCTTCTTTTACCGGTGCTATTTAAAAGAAATGCTGTATATTATGGTGATATACTGCTACTTTTACAATATCCAGACTGAGCTCTTTAATAGACAATTATAATACAAAACATCACTATAACTAAAAAATATCAGTACTGTATAGTTGCTAGCAACTTACACTTAAAGGGGTAATTCATTTATATATGTTATTGAAAGAAGTAGGCTACAGACGATAAAGTTTTTTTTGTATATATTTTTTCAATTGTCATTTACACTAGGTGTGTTTAGTGTGCTATGTTATTCATAGCGACATGCAAAATTCGCGTTATTTTCTGGCAAGTGACTATAGACTCGTTCGACGTCTCCCGCTGGCCGATATTGTCGTGACTTGCCGCGGAGAATGCTTACACGGTAGAGAGGCCAATATCTCTGTAAAGACGTACCACACGTAAATTATAACACATAAAAGTTCGTGGGCTATTGAATAGCAGATTATGTTCTGTTATGTATAGGAAAGTAAAGTATAGTCTGCTACTAAATGATAATGCGATGTTTGCATGTCTCTAGATTCGTAACACTTCTTCTGTGCATTCGTCTACAAACTAATTTACTAACTCCGCTGTTGAACAATGTCGCTCAATTTTTATTTGATTGTGTTCGCGCTAGTTCGCTCTCTGCTTAGCAAGGGAAAAATTCATTCCAATTCTTTGTCTTTCAATCACGCATCAGCATTTATGTTAGAAAAAAATAAAGCATTTGCGGCACTGTTGTGTAATAAAAATTTACGCAATTACATTTTTTTTACTTATGCCTGAGAAGGAATAGTAAATAATTGTTTTACAAAGTTTGGGATATTTGAGCCTATCTTCTTAAAAAATTACAAACCTGATAGAATTTGAAATGATTTATTTTAAAACATAAACAGCTGAAAGCTGATCATTTCTTCAGTTTTCAAGAATATGTCATTAATGCTTTATTTTATAGTTTCGTCAATCACGAAGAATTTTCTCGTAACATTTTCTCACGAGTGCCGTTAATTCAAAACTAGCCCTAAATATTAACTACGGGTCAAAGTTAATATAGTAGTATAATGTACCAACTGAGCTGAATTTACGAACGTTTTATAGCTGAAAACATAAAATCCCTGAGAACTCCATTTAAATTAAGACTTTTGATGGTTTTGAAGAAATTGTGATAATACCTATTTAAGCTTACCCACACTCAAGCTCAACAAATTACGAAAAGTGGAATTATTTTTAAAATTAAACGTAGCTAGTTTTTTGAGCTTATAAATGGAAAGCAACACATTTCTATTAAACATTTTCATGCTTGAGAGACAGAAGTTACATGCATTAGTACATAAATATATTTTTATCATGTTTGCTACATTGGGTGAGAGAGTGAGAGATTTTTTTGTCTGCGCTTAACGTCGCGGTCTTCAGCGCTGGTGAGGAGTGACATGAGGTGAGTATGGAATACCTCCGGAATGAAAAGGCTAGGGAAACGGGAGATACCCGAGAAAACACGCTGACCAACGGCATCGTCCGGCACGATTCCCACATGCGTGCTACATTGGAATCAGCAATTTAGAAAGAGATAACTAAAATAAACTTTCTAGAATGATTTATGCTTTAACACAATGCTGTTTTTTGTTTCATTTGTCAGAAGGAAACGTTGACATTCTCACAGCATGTTCTTTGTTGATTGCTATAAAATACGCAATCGAAACACTGAAACTTTATAATAATGTTAAAGGGAGAAGTTACCTTTGGTTTAATAATTTATAATTAAAAAATGTCTCGTGATTCAGTTTATTATTACAAAGATAAAACTTCAAACTGGCGTCTATATTTTATTTTATAATCATGAAATCACAGTAACTATAGGACACAATTCTAAACAAATCAAACAAAATCATATTAATGAACTACTCTTTTTTAAATTTGTGACACGTCCCCTGTGATCTTCCCTCGTTACCTTTTTATTTATAAACTATTTAATTTGATAACAGAGATCAATACGATTTCATTATATTTTGAAGAACAGTTTAAAATTTAACAAAACTAATTCAGTTGCTCATTATCACTTGCTGCATGCCTGGTAACGATAAGACGTTTCGTACACGACAACATATAATTAATGCACTTCACTTAAACATAACACATTTGCGCCTTTGTTGCCACTCAAACCTAACACACTTAGGGCCGGTTTCACCGCGCAAGATTAAAGAGTATTATCGAGATTAAGTAGTAAAATATCTCGATTTTCTCTCATTTAAGTTTCACCACACACTTAATCGCGATTTTTTCGGGTTATCGAGATTAAATAGTTTATCCGTCATTTTCGGCCGCTTAAATCACATTATCGTGATTAACTCATAACATATGTTGTTTGTAAACACACAATTGGTGAGAGGACTGACAATTCGCAATTCAAAAAGTGTATTAAAACAATGGCTCAAAGGATTTATAATCCGTGAAAGGTGTATTATTTTGAAGAACATAACGATGCTGAATTAAGATTACGTTTTCGTGTCAAAATAATTTGCCCACAGATGTTTTGAATGGATTGACGATCATTTAGGAGGTCAAAATGCAAGTTGATATGTATTAAAATGTTATTTATTTTATTGTTGTATTCATATAATTCGTATCACATGGAATATTTTTTCATTGTCAAATATTGCGACGTACTTTCTGAAAGTGCATGTGTGGGTGGATTGTTTTGACACACGAAAATGCAATCTGAAGTCGGTAATGTGTTCTTAAAAATAATTATTCCTTCCACGAATAAAATAAAATGTATATGATGTATTTTGAGTTGATTGATTATAGGGTAATTTTAATAAAGGACTGTTACATTAACGAATTACATATGATATGCTTTAAAAAAATCTTACACATTTCAATTGCAAATTAACCTAAATAACTTCTACGGCACTGCCGATTTTTGTTGTTGCGTAACATTATCTGCTTCCTATTTTAAACACTAAAATTTTCTGTTACGGTATAATTTCGATTTTATTTGCTACAAAAGATTTGGCATTTATTACTGAAAAAAAATCTGCTTGTATTTCACATCGTCGCAAAACATCAGTGATGGCCTCCGCTGGTCTTGGTCCGTACAGCCACAACAACATAAAACATACGTATTCGGGAATCTCCGACAGCTGTTCGGGAGTTTTCGTGCGTTTAAGGCAACTCGACAGACACCCATGTTCAGAAAATCGCGATAAAATTATCTCGATTTTCTTGGAGGAATATAATTCGTGGTGAAACACAAGCTACTTTATCGAGATTAAAATGGAAGAATAACTTGTAATCACGATAATGTAATCGCGATTTTCTACAAAGTTAATCTTGACTGGTGAAACCGGCCCTTAGTAGTGTTACTTCCGCCACAACCAGTTCTACAACGCAGGTCGACAGAAACAATTAACTTTGTGTGTTCGGTTGTTTAAAGATAATTCTATATTATGTTGTAGTAATAATACTAAGCAAGTAAAATATTTTAATTTAAAATCAAAAAGGGTTTCATTAATAATATAAAAAATTATATTATGTATGTCACATGGAACATTATACGTATCTGTAGCAGAAAGTTGATACTTGCACAAAATGTTTAAACATTATTGTTAAACCATAAGTTGTTCTGTTAAACATTAATCCCAATTAAAAAAATAATATATATTTTCTTATATTTATCAATTTAACTAACAACATGTTATTGCTGTTGAGAGAAATGCGTTGAAAAATTCTTTCAATTCAGGATAAATCCCTTCTCTGAAACAAAACACTTTTCAGAAATATATTTAATTTTTTTTTAATTCGGATAAACAGATGTAATTGCGCAATAAATGTGATACACGTCACCTACTATAAGTCTGACTTGTTTGATATAAATTTTTTCATATTGTTAATTACCTATTCCGTTTAATACAAATTTTTCGAATTCCAGAAATTTTGTTAATGTGAAAATCGCATGTACAAAATACGTAATAACAAAGTCGCCTTTTTAAATATCTTCATGTCTACAAAGTGTGATAGATATGATGAGATGTGTTTCTCACACATCTCGTGTGATGAGTCGTTTATAGGTCCCGAACTAACGCTACTCCAGAATCATGTAATTTTAATTCTAACTGAGTTTTAGTGTAAACGAGGTAGGTTTACCTTTGGGCTTGGTCGAAAATGCACCTGTGAGTCGTCAAAAAAGGTACATTGACTGTGCTTTATGTACTGGTTAAATGGCTATAAAAATTATTTCAAACTGAAATCTCATTTATTACCTAACTTTGGTTTTTAGTCAGACCTGTAACCCGTGTTATACAAGAAAATTTTTCTAGATCACAATTTGTTAGCAAACTATTATTAGCACGTTCAATTTCACGGCTAAGTTTTTATCTAACCTCAGAAAACTTACATATTGCTTCAAATAATACAAATTATTAAAGTTCTTATTTTTTATTTAAAGAGGACGATATTATTACTCCACATCTCTATATCGTTCAACCGGTTATTTAATAGTTAGGGACTAGAAATTTTCGCGAATTCAATGACCGACGTGTTATAATCCATTATCCTATGCATACTCAAGCCCCGTATATTAGTTCATTGTCTGTTGTTCCACCTAGTAGCAGCTAGTGGACAAATAGTCGGGACTTGAGTACGCATAGGATATTTGATTCTAGTATACAGGTCATTGAATTCGCCAAATTTTCCAGTCCCTATTAAAAGTATATATTGTTCGATCAATAAGGCTTACCTTTGTAAATCAGTTATCTGCGCACCAGTTTGCCGTACTGTTATGAACCATGTAACCCTGGTTCTAACACAACGATCAGTAACCAGTCCACCCGGCCAGGAATTCCATAATATTAAACAAAAGTAGCTGCAAACTGCAATGCAGAACTCCCCACTCCAACAGCGGTACGAGTTGCCACACAGGGCACGATAAAGGGGCGTATCACGCTACCTACGACGTCTATCTGCCCCATATCGTCGCCAGGACCACTTCACTACCAAGATGCACCACGACGTCCAGATCTACGACGTGCCGATCTCCGTGGCCGTTTCCTTACATCAGCCTCGGCATCATTAACAAGGTGGGACTGTCGTCGTAGTAACTAAATTGAGTGGCTCATAAATAATCATAAAATGTCTAACTATTCTTGCCTCCCTCCGTAAAGAACATCGTATAAGTAATGAAATAGTTTGTATATATTGTAAATTAAAGCCGTAACTGATGTTTACAGTAGACTGCGAGTCTCACTTATATTGTCAGATTCCCAAATTATATAAATGGTAGTAAAATGTGTGTTCTACGTAAATACTCCACCATCACTAAGTAACTAAGAATCCGCTTTGTGCGTCGCAGTATCTTTTATAAAAACGTAACATTGGTGGAGGCTAGGGTCTTCCCGTCCTCAAGCTGCTAAGTCAGTAAGCTATAGCTATAGCTTTTTCAATTGTTTTATTGGAACCAATGTTCGTCTTGCCTTTATGTATTAATTGCATGTACTGATCACATTCTGCACCCTCGCGTCTGTACTCCAGCAGTCGCCGACCGTCAAACGCAGCGTAACTGCCTCTCACTGACCTGAGGGCAGATACCTCGTCACTTCTATGTCTATGTGATATAGTTGCTTCATCGTTGAGTCACTTTTAACTGCTAGAAACATTGGCTTACAGACATCGGTGCTAACTACCTGGCATATTTGTTGTCTTAATCACATATCGCTTTTTAGTGTTTTTAAATTCAGCGTGACCTCTCCTGGATTGTTCTATGCTCTCCTGTAAAAATACTTCCAGAATAGTATTGGTAGTTTTTAACTCATACATAGTATGGGGTACATACAATGATTCAACTTGTAAACAGAGCAACTGGGGAATGAATAATATTAACAGGGTGCGGAAAAATTACACGTCTTAAATGTAGGGATGGCTTGGGGGTACTAATATAAGTATTTTGAAGATAGGAACCATGGGTCAACGACTTACCGTTAAGTTGTTACACGCGTCCAAGAATCTTTAATTTGCAAACACATTTCTAAAATTTTGGAATACACACAGTAATCATTAAATACAGTAAGCCTATTAAAATTAAATATTTACGATGTCACAACTAAAAAATTTTAATATATATTAACCAATAATTTTCTTAAATATAAGCTCACCAAATTTATCAAATTCACTTCAATTACATATGTCGCTGTGGATGATAGGATAAAATAAGGCTTCGATGGAGGAGAGAATAACGGTAAACACCGTTACACTACATTTACAGTGTCTTACCGACTTAACAGCAGTCTCAGCGATCGTAAATATAAATCTATAAATTTAAAGGTAACCCTCCTCGGAATAGTCTAGCAGTTTACGTGTGCGTGTGAGTGTGTGTGTATATATAACCATTTCACCAGTTATTAAAATTTAGGAATGCACAGGAAGTCACGATTGATGCCGAGAATCAAGTCATAGACATTCACATATTGCACGAATATTACGTATAAATAATTATACTTCTAAAAAATGCCAGCTCCCATTGATGTGTAAGTTATTCAAACAGTAAGAAGCGAAACTGAAAGTGGTCAGTTAAGAAGTACAATTGTTGTAAATTTTCTGAAAATACTAAAATGCCGCCAAAGAATCTGTGATATAATTTACTCGCGCTTATATGATGGTGTGTCGGCCCCATTCTTCCTCGCTCGTTCCACTGTTAAATGTCTCGCCGAGTGCCAAGAATGTGAGAGACGTCCAGCGACTTCAAGCCAAGAAGTAAGGGAGAGCAGTCAACATTGCAGATATCACAGTATGTACAGTCGAAGTAGGATTGACTCATAGAAGGCCACGTTTGTCTTCAAAGCATTTGAAATACTTTATTACATGTAATTTTCTTACTCACAATACATGTTCACTTCGAAAAATACATTTTTCATGGTCGCAGTTCAGAAACACTCATACAACGTATCGTTAAATGAACCAAAAAATACACTGGTGGATGAATTACGTGTCATAGGGGAAAATTTATAGAATAATACTAAGAAATTATAAATAAATATATCTGCATAATTTCTTTGTTTAAACAACCAAATGTTTGCAGTTCACTAATTAAAATATTGTTTTTCAAAATACATATCTAATTACACGTTATTTCGTAATCTAATAAACCACCAACCAAAAATTAGTTTTAGTTAATGGGTTTTGTGTATTTTAGCCTAATAGATAATAGCATGACATGAATATACTTACATTTATGTTACATACAAAATTTTTAAATTTACGTGAAATTATCCCTTTATTAAGCAGGAAATTGAAATAAAACATTTATTTCTTATACATTTATTTGTATTTAAAGTACATCAAACGGAGACGTGAAAATAGTGCAAAAGTTTTTAAAGTCAGATATCCGGAAATCGGTACCATTTCTCACACGTTTATTACCAATGCATCTTAAATTTACGTACGTTAGCAGTTAGACACAATTGTTTAAGCAATTATATTCTATTCAAGAAACAATGTATATTTATCCTGTATATGAACGTTAATGAGCTTGCCAGTTTAACTAACTACGTGAAAACTTTCCAAATTCAAAGTGGATATGCACATTACTACGACACCACAATATTTTAACTATGCGGTGGTTAACCTTAATGTTACCCTGAGTACTGTGAATACAAATATGAAACAGGAACGCTCCTAGGCGACGAATTAAACAGGCGGTATCTCCTTTCCACGACATACTTTCATCCTTTATGTACCAGAGACCAATGAGACGTATCTCTTAACGCGCTCGTTAACTTGCAACTTCAGAGGCGGTTTCGCTGCCGCAAGGAAGTTGCTAATTGCGGAAGTTTGCGAGACAAAGCCATCCTTTACGAAACACTGTCTTTGTCTGAGTATTGTTTCCAACTTTCTGCAGTCCCAGGAACAGCTTACAAGATTTTCCTTACGATGTCGCTAATCAAATACGCGAGTGCTTCGTAAACTTCAAGAAGATAAATAATAATATTGCGGGTTTCTACGTCACCATAGAAATTTACCTTTGAGTAAGTTAATACAAGTCCTGAGTAAAGCTTCTTAATTTTCATGCATTGCACAGCTTGTTTTTATTCATTCAAATTTATTATGCTTTATGTATTGCTTTTTGTTATTCAAGATATATATTTTACTCATCACATACTTACAGCCTGTGACATTTAAATAACTCATTAAATGTTTTGTTATTGTGATATGCAAGGTGTCCAAACCGAAATTACATATATTTTAATGTGTGTTCATACCACAAAATCAAAGGTATGAAAATTATATTGACACACATAAGACGTATGAGATCTCATGTTTCCTACAAGAAATAACAACACTTTCACGTGAGCTCCACGAAGGATATGAATTCGGTATTGAAGTTCCACTCAGGTCCACGCCAACATTTTCTGAGAAATAGTACCAATGGCACCCACAATCCGAACCCGGACAGAGATCCTGTAAGTCGCGTAGTGCTCTGACATAAGCCCAGATCTTCACGTAACCCCACAAAAATCCAGGGACAAAGTGTCGGCAATCGTGGGGATGTAGCGTACAGAAAGCTACGTACATCAAGAGACCAGTAGATTGGGACACCATCCTGTTGAAACCCGATATTTGGTTGCAAGTGTTCAACAAGTCCAGGTATGTCTCTTCTGTGACAGTTTTCCTTGCGAACAAAATCATTTCAACTATCATAATACACTAAATAACGCCACGTCAAAAGTAGGCACTTGGGCTGTCGCGTCAGTTTTCCATTAAAGAATGTGGGTGCTCCGACCCAGAATAAGTAACGTTGGGCTCAACAACCGTTCCCGAGACAAAGAATGTCGCCTCTTCGGAAAACGTGATAACGAAAGTAAAGTTTTTTTCTGATTGGATCAGTTGAGCATGTAGCACGCAAATTGGTATCGTTGGGGCTTCTCATCTGACTTCAGAGCCGATATAATCTCCACCTCTTATGCGTACAGGTGCAGTCGCTTTCCAAGCACCTGATGTACCGATTTTTGCCTGATATTTTAAAGATCTTCTGAAGCATGACGAACAGACATCCTTGGAATTCGTAAGAACGATTGGCAGACTTTTTTGACCTCCTCGTCGGAGACCTACTGGTCCCCTCGATGCATTTTCGCTACGCATTAATTGTGAATGCCACGATTTTATTATCTTTGCGTCGTTTTCCGCTTCGTTGTAAACATGTCAATATTCCAGTTGCGCCATATCTATGAAATTAAACTCGACGTACCACAGCACAGCAAGTGCCTTCTCCTCAACAGATGCTACTTTAGTGATGGACCGACAAAGGCACTACACGTGCCATACTGTGGCTGTGAAAAAATTCAGATTTTAATTTTGTCTCCTTTTGATACCAAGAGGCTTGCCATAACAGCACTTTTTTATATTTTAAATTGGGCAGATAAATTAGGGAATTTCAGTTTCGACATCCTATGTTTTACCAACATAGCGTCAGCTAGAGCAATTGCGATATCGGTAGCAACTACGGTGAGGTGAGGGAGTTTAACGGCTCTTCAACGATGAGGTCTTAATAGCCGATAAGGGTGAAGTGAGGTGAATGGATAACACAACATACATGCTAGAACAGGGACTCGAACCTGTTACTGATCGCACAGTAGACCAGCGCTCAACCGACTACACACTGGAGACTGCTTCATTTGTTATATTATTATTATTTCGTAAAGTGGAATGGTATACCAAAATCGCTCCAGGCAAATGCTGGGGTGGTTTCTTAATAAAGGCCATGGCCGATTCCTCTTCTGTCTTCTGAGATTGTACCAAGTTATGTGTCACCGTCCCTATCGACCTCTCTGTCGACGAGACGTAAACACCAATCACCTTACCATCATAAAAACGGACAATGAATAATTGTTTACAGTGGATGTTTTGACAAAAATTCTCGATTTACTAATTTCAATTTCAGTCTTGAAACTTTATTTACGGTTACCCTAACGTCTGCTATTGCCCTTACAAATGCTAGTATATTTGTAAGAAATTCGAATTAACAGTTCCGTGACTGCAATGAATTATAAAATGGAACAATTGTCGGCACAATTTAATATATGTTTCACTTAAATATAAATTTATATTACTCTTGTCTTTCAAAGCTTAGAGATAAATAAACAATTCAGAGCACACACAATAGTTTCAGATCCTCAGTTTGCTGGTCCACTACAGGAGCAGGGGTGAGACAGTTGTCAGTATCTTAGCTGGAATTTTAAGTTAAAATCAATATACATTTATTTATAAATTGACGAATATGTACATGAACTCTACTTCTGTGATCTTTGAACGATTTTTGCAATGGGTTGGTATTATGTATAGAACCGATATCATGGACATACGCCATTGCTTGCGAATGTTGCCGTCTTGCAGAAAACATCCACAATAAAACGAAAAAACAACAAAAACCAACAAAGAAAAGTCGAGCGTTAGCTGTTGTCAACAAACAAATAACATACATACAGTCCTAGAGAGGGACATAGTCGTAACCACAAAGTGGAACAAATAAAAAACAAACAACAAAAAAATTCAAAAAATTAATTCCTAGCTGGAATATAGTCGTGTGATGAAAGACGACACAACAAAAACGAACGAG
>PNEQ01031953.1:0-72179 GCA_003012365.1 Medauroidea extradentata
CAACCTCACTGTAAATCGATACTATCTCTGGTCACGTCCATGATCTATGTACAAAAATTATAAAATATCACAAAATTCAAGGCGGGTCATGGAAGCTCTGGTGCAAAGTGCAAAGAACAAACACTCATTTAATACATAGATTATACTAAATAAACAAAAATAATTTATAACATGAATACTTTAAGCCAAATACATCACCACTGTATGCCTTGGAAGCAAGCATATCAACAAACACAATGAAAATTTACTCAAGCCTTTAACATAGCAAACGCTATGTTACAATAGGGCCACGATTTTGTCGCGAAAAGATTTTTGCCCCACTTTGTTTCAGTGACTCACGTGCACATCGGCAGTACTGTTTCAAGGTTATTGGCAGCATGTCTTTGTTCAGACACGTTTCTCATTTAACTGAACCAATCAGAATAAGATTATCGTGAGTCTGTAAGTCTATAATTTGCCAAGGCCAGTGAGAGTAAAATTTTCCAACCACAGACGATGTAGCAGAGCTGCAGGTGTGCACATGACGCATCGAAACCACATGTTGCAAAAAACTCTTCGCCATAAAATCGCGGCTCTAGTTATTGACAAGAGTGTTTTATGCAGAGTTGTTATTCATTTGACTGTGCCAATCAGTATACGTATATCTGCGACGCATCACGTCTGTGATTCACGTGTTTAACCTCAAGACGCTGGGTGTTACATCATCCAATCACTGACCACAAAGCCGAGATGCTGGTGCGCACGTAAGGCACTCAAAAAAAGTGCTGCAAAAATCTTTTCGTGAAATATCCTATCTCTAGATATCTGTAGACTCAGCTGACATCTGCTAGCTCTAAGGGTGAAACAAAACGATTTGGCCATCTTTGACTTGCTTCTTTAATACGGGCTCAACCCTCTCCAGGAGGAGTCAAGAAAACTAAAAATCAATTGAGAAAGTGGCACGATCTTATAGCTGCTTGAATTTTGGCACGTTCTAAAAGAAAACGCGAATTTTTCAGATCACTAATGATGAGTATAAGACGTGTAAAATTCGCGTTGTTTTCTGACAGCTGACTAAAGTGACTATAGGCTCGTTCAACGTCTCCCGCTGGCCGATATTGTCGTGATTTGCCGCGGGGAATGCTTACAGTGTAGACACGCTGCAAAGACGTGACACGAAAATGACAACACATAAAAGTTCGAGGCCAATTGAATCGCAGATTATGCTGTGATATGTATAGGAAAGTGAAGTTAAGTCTGCTACAAAATGATAACGAGAATTTTGCACGTCTAGTGATGAGGGCACTCGAGTACCAGGTATTTGTACCCCAGTCAGATGACGAATTACTATTGAAGGCCATAAGCTTCTGTTGTCTTTGAAGGATGGCACTAAGAGGGCATTGTACATAATTCAGAGCTGAAAGCAAAGTTTTGAAAATATATGTTTTTCTAAGCACACCTGCAAAAAATAATAAAAAATTAACAGCAAGCCTATAAAATAGTGTTTACTAACTTTCTGAGAAATAACATGCCTCGAGTAATGCATCTCTGTAGCCGAAATCTCGTTCATTTTATTGCAGCGGAAAAGATCACGCTTAACAAATTCATATTTTTGGGCATATGTTTGCTCACAAAGTTGGAAAATATCATTACCTAGGATTGTTGGTTTATAGATTTTTTATACTAACTTTGTTTAGTTTGTTATATATAGTAGGTATAATTTTATTTTTGCATATTAATTTACATATTTAAGTAATGGCTATCACAAGATGCAGCTTATATGATCATAGCGATACAAAATTATTATTTCTTCTTAGATTTGTACTGTTGTCTGTCATTAATTAATTTCTCTCTCTCGTATTATGGCAGAAGTAACATATACATCCATGTGTATTAACATAACAAATGTGGTCATATTGTTGTACACGTGGAATTTTAAGTGTAATTTGTTTCTTCGATTCGTGGTTAGGTGTAAGAGATGGCAACTATGTCTTAACTTTGCCATAATGAAAATAAAGACGATTTCCTATAATAATAATTATTATTAATGTTATTATTATTATTATTTAGCGTACATAAATCCCCTTGAGAAAACCTGTAGACCTGTGGCATCGACCGGCACGATATATATGCGAATATCCTGCCGGAATCGAACCCAGAGGCAAGTGCCCTTTCCGCTGCGCCAACTGCAGCACCGTATAGGTTGGTGAAACCTGATTATTGTAAGATGTGGCATTTTACAAGTTAACACTCGTCAACCACAAAATATTAATGCTCTTAGTTCATCAAATGTCATTTTATGTAATTTTGTGTATCCCACATTGGTAAAAGAAGTCCTTGAACATGGATGTGGAGTTATGGCATTGTTGGCAACATTTCTTCGGTGAGATTCAAAGCGTCCCTTTCCGTTTTCCAGCTATTGGATCACGTGTCATGTGTTTAGTTTTGAAGGAAGACTGGGGCTTTCAACATAGACGAGTGAGCGTTTCGGCAATTAAAATTTTTCTTTCCTTCATCTTCGTCACAGGCTATTTAAATTCGGGTATTCCACGCTCCGTAAATGTTAAGTCGAACCGAGGAGCTAGAAGCGACTACCTTAACTTGCATAAAAAATGGGTTCCCAAACAAAGAAGCACATTCTCGGAAGTGTTAAATTTTTTTCTGTGTAAAGCTGTGTCCAGGAACTGTTCATATTAAATGGCGACTGTTTTCTTTACGGTAGATGCTCCGTTCCAAGAAGTTCGATAAGTTATGAGTATCTTAAATTAAAATGTGATTGACAGCAACTTATGGGATCTAATTTCATTTTGGGTTCAACTCTCGAAATTACAAGTAATTGCCAGTCTTGAGATAACAGGTAAAATGAACTTGTAATTTAATGACATATGAGAAGGGTGCCTGAGGGCAGCGGTGACATCACGAGAAGATAATTCTGACTGGCGAACCTTGAAGGATGGCACGTAGAGCCCACGATTTGTAACGGGACTATTTTATAAATATAATAAAATGTAGTGATAAGTTACAATTTAAGATATTTTACTGTGTTATTCTGTAAAGACAATAGTTACAATAAAGTGGCATCAACGTTAATATTTATTATATTGCAGTTGTCATCGGTATGTACAAGTACGACACACTCGTAAAACATCAAGGGGTATGTGATATGCCATAGTTATTTAAACACGTAAAACTGTCACTACAATAAATCTTACAGTAAATATGTCTTGTTTGGCATCAATGTAACCTGCCAAGTGCTTGTTTATCAAAAATATTAATGTAACTATCGTAATTTCGCATAAGTTAATTACAGTTTTTGTCAGTTAGTGTTCGGCAGACTGGCGACCTAGGACGCCAGCTGCAACACCACATGTGGGCTTTAGAGCTAAAAGAATGGCTCTTGCCTCTCCCTCACCTGCTTCTTTCTCTCTATTTATCTCTAACTTTCCACTCTTTCTTCCCACTCCTTCCCCGGTCCACTGGTAACTAAGTACTTAATAAAATGATGTATTAATTAAGAGATGCCAATAGTGTTCATTGCTCAGAAGGTTACTTATGTAACATAGTGATGTAAAAATGTATTATACTCTATTTTCTACAATAAATACCTAGGCCTTTAAAAGCGGACTCACGTATCCGCTGGTGGCAGAGTACCTCTCTCTGATTGGCAGAGAGGAACTTCGTTACCTCCATATGCTTGGAGGTGGGGAAGAGACGCAAGGCAGATGGAGGAGTTCGCGGGATGCTGAAGGGAGACGCGAATATGTAAGAAAACAAGTAGCACGTATTGAACTCCATCGGGAAAAGTGATAATTTCTTCGTCGTCAAACTGCGAGGCAGTAGACATCGTATGTCTAGGGATCACCAGTCAAGTGGATTTCCGGGCAGTCGCGGCCGTTTCCCCAGTAAATCAACTCCGTCAATTATCTAACTAACCCGCTGGAGAAATCACTTAATTGTTTCGCTACCAAAGAGACAAAGTAACGTCATCGGGATATGCAACCCGAGGTGCGTAGGATCGTAGGGCACTTATCTTCCAATCAGAAATTTGTGTTTTCTTTAACTAGTTGGGCACATCAACAACCTTTATATAAATAACTTTAATCGTCGGAAATACGGATATATGCAAAAAAGGAAAAGTTAAATAAATCAGAACGTAGTAGATTTTTTTGCGAAAATATTTCTGCAACAGTTTGTTTCAATACCTTATGTGCACATGTGAAGCTGTGTTTCATGGTTATTGGCTAAATGTATTTTTGCACAGACGGGGCTCATTTGACAGAGCCAACAGGAACAAGGTTACTGCGACACCACACTTCTGTGATTTGAGGGTAGAACCCTAGACGCTGAGAGTTAGAAACAGCCAATCACTGCCCACGAAGCAGGGTTGCATATGTGTACACAAGGCATTGAAACAAACAGTTGCAGAATTATTTTCCACAAAATGAGTAATGACATGACATTAATAGGGACCTGCTAAATTTGCGTTATTGTTTGGTATCAGGCTAGACTTGGCAGTCCTATACATACAGGATTACAGTATGAGATTACATTAGCCGTAGCCTCGGTGTGATGTCAGCTTTACAGCAGGTTGGTCACTCAAACCTAGAACTTAAAGTTTTTGGACAAATACATTTTACCCGGCAGACCACGGCACGTTTTGCCTATGAAGAAAGTTGGACGAGTATATAACCATTTGGAGTTCAACCTGGCGGCAAGAAATGACGCACATTTTGTATGTCTCTAAACATTTACAGGGACAGGAAAATTCCGTGAATTAAATGACACGCATACTAAAATGCAATGTTACATGAATACACAAGCCCCGTCTATTCGTTCATTGTCTGTTGTTCCACTGAAAATCAGATAATGTACAAATGGCTTGAGTATGCATAGGAGTAGTTCATCCTAACGTGCAGGTCATTGAATTCACATAATTGTCTTATCCCTAGACATTAAACATCGTGTAGGGCCACGAGTTCGTCCAGAAAAGATTTTGTACAGTTTTATTTCAATGCTCCTAGTACACATCGGCAGCTCTGTTTCACGACTATTGGAAGCGTGCCATCGTTTAGATACGTATCTTATTTGACTGCACCAATCAGGTTAAGGTGTACGGAAAGGCAAGACGTCGGCAAACGACTGGAATACTTAAGCCTCGGCATCAGTCACCATATTGAGTTATTTTATTTTTCGCCTCTTACAAAATTCTGAGAAGAAAATTGGGAAAGTTTATATTATAATATCAATTCTATTTACCTTGCGCTACAATGAAAGCATTGCAGTTGAACTTTTAACGTATATATAAGCCGCAATCAGTCCAGAAGTTTATTTCAAAATCTTAATTTGCTCGACTTATTGAGGCTTAAATACACGTTAAAAGCTCAACTGCGATGCTTTTATTGTAGCGCAAGGTAAATAGAGTCTATGTTATAATTGCAAATTTCCCAATTTTCATCTCAGAATTTTGTAAGAGCGAAAAATAAAATTAACTTAATATGGCGACTGATGCCGAGTTTTTATCGTCGATAAAATTTGAACTACTCATCATAATTCGATGAGACTTTTTTGCTGAGTAGATATTTTACTCGCGGGTATCTATTTGTAGATCATTAGACAGTAGTATGCTTTACTATCGGGTAAAAACTAAAAATAAAAATTTAGAAAACTAAAGGCTTGAAGCCGCAAAATCCATAAAATTGGAAAACTTTTTTTTTGTATAGTTTTTCTCGTGATAATTTCCAGTCCTATATAATAACCAATTTTCCAAAATACTCGCATTTCGATTTGAAATTTTTTAAATCCCAAAACCTCTCGCGTAGAGTTTTATGGACGTTATAGCTATTTTCAAATCAAACCGCGAGTATTTTTGAATTTCAATTATTATAGAGGTCTGGATCGCTTTAAAAACTGTAAAAATTAAAGTTTTCCATTTTTAATAATTTTGTGGCTTCAAGCCCTTACTTAAAAAAAAAAGTTTTCGAATTTTACTCGAAAGCAAAGCATACCACAGTCTAGTGCTGTATAAACAGACGTCCGCTAGTAAAATATCTACTCAACAAAAAGTCTCACAGAATTATTGTGAGTAGTTAAGATTTTAACGACGATGAAGTATCCCAGACGTTTGCTCGACGTATTGTTTTCCTATGCCCCTTAAGAGTTGGACGCTAGCTTTAATTTTCCTTTCGAGGCACGGAAACAGTATGGCTATAAGTCGAATATAACACGTCCGTCAAACACATCATCGCCTCTAGGCGCGGAGTACTAAACTAGCGTGCAGTGTTTCCGTAGAAACCGTTTTTAAATGGCACTTCAATCAATGGCCCTGTTATTTTATTTGCGGAAAGTGAGATATAAAGTCCGATACAGGCTCCTATGATTTACTTTTCCGATTGCGGTTGATATTTTCTCAGCTACAGAAACGTGAAAAAGTCATGTTTAGCACTGTTGAGTGTCTTGGAAAGCATGTTTTTAATTAGCGGGCGGCATTTATGAAATCATAGGGACACAATTTGATGTATGTCTTTTTTCGTAGATAAACGCATTGGAAACGTTTTAAATAGTTATATAAGAAAAATACTTACCGTGCCACGCTATAGCACGTCTCCCGCGCAAGGTGCACTAACTCTTAAATTTATTGTGAGACCACCAATAGAAACCAAAGACGAGTGAGGGTTAAAATAACCAGCCACTAGAGTTGCAGACGTGCCGGCATTGATACCAAATTGTTAGATACATGCAAAATTCGCGTTATTTTCTGACAGCTGACAAGACTCCAAGTGACTATAGGCTCGTTCGACGTCTCCCGCTGGCCGATATTGTCGTGAATTGCCGCGGAGAATGCTTGCACTGTAGAGAGGCCAATCTCTGTAAAGACGTAACACACGTGAATGACAACACATAAAAGTTCGAGGCAAGTTGATTCGCAGTTTATGCTATGTTACGTATAGGCAAGTGGAGTTTAGTCTGTTACCAAATGATAACGCGAATTTCGCATATTCGCAACAAATGGTGCAAAAATCGCATCGCCACAAACTCACGGCTCTACCTGTGATGTACAAGTGGCGGGATACAAAGTGAGAACCCGGAAATAACCTCCGGCCAGTAGCAAATTGCCAAGTTTCCGAATTACCAAAAACTGGTAGACTGAATCAGATGTGACACGAGCCCGAATAGCATTTTTGGGAAGCGAGATCTCTAGCCACTATGCAAACCGCGGCCTGATAGAACATCTAGTATTCCTGTTTTTATTTTTAAAAAATCATGAACCGAGGTTTCACGCAGATATTTTTTACTTTTCACGAACTAAGTTTCAATGCCTTACTTACATTCCTGATGCTCTGTTGAGATTATTTGCTAGGTGTCTTTGTAAGAGGACTTTGCTTATTTAACTGCACCTGTCAGTAAAGAGATTACTATGATTTGCAGATCAGACACCTTATGCTCTGCTTTAGACACTGGCTAAATTCTTTGGAAATACAACTATTTACGGAAGTGTAAATTTGCAGTGAACGAACATTAAAATATTTACAACTCTTCAGAATTTACTGCAGTGTAATTTAAGTCTGATAACCTCTGCATTGAAATGGTTTGTATAAACCCAGTAAACCTGAGAACCGTGTATGATATTAACAATACAATATTTAATTTTGGTCCAAAACTTAATAAAACAATTGACACGTAAATTTAAGTATCTCAGTTTGGAATCCGAAATTTTAAATTATTTAAACAAAATTGATGTTAATAGTATTGTCTTAGCTTCGATAATCTTATCGTGGACAATAATTACTGTTATGCCCAACTTTTTCTGTTTTAAAAATAATTATTTTTTTTATCTTGAGACGTGCGCAGCTGTCATAAATTTGTCGGACAGTTATGTTTGCTAGTTATGTATTTAACATTTCTGTTAATGGACTTATTAGTCAAAACTGTAAAACATATTGTTTTAAGAATGTCAGCTAACTTAAAAAAAATATTTATATTATTTAAACAAAACTGCCGAACGCGTCCTAATATAGGTTCTGTTAGAAAAAAATCGCATAAACATTAGAAACGGGGTATCGCGGCTTTAAACAGCTAGCAGAGAATCACATAAGGGGCCTCCTTAGATAGGCCGTGTTTGTGTGTATGAGGCAGGAGCAGTTAAGAGTGCCACTAACCGACGTACGTAATGCATTATCGCCTCTCCACGAAAGTCCCTCAGATGGCATACAGTGCTTCACCACTAACTTTTTTCCTACGGGACTTAAGCGGTGACCACATTATTTTATTTGTGGACAGAATAGATCAAAGTCTAACGCGTGTTTCTGTATTTCTTTTTTTTTTTTTTTTTAATATGGTTGTTATTTTTTCCACGTACGGCTGTCTGGAAAACCCACATTGAGCGGCCCGAAAATGATGTCCCAAATTAACGTACCGAATTTTGAAAACCATAGCGTCATAATTTGAAGTGTATGTTATTTTCGTAAATATAGGCTACAAATATAATTTGCATTAAATTGTTCCGTTGATAAAAGTATAGCCATAACTCGCGGCAACGCATTTGAAGCGCAGATAAGAAAGCCTCTTAATTTGCCTCTTATACTTCTCTAACATTATTTTAATCGTAAAACTTAAGAACATAGCATAATGTGCGAGTCTATTCAGACCCGTTTATCACGATTATATTAACATGCTTTCTTGTCCATCTGTTTGTTTGTCTGCTAAGTACAAAATAATTCTCTTTAAAAACGAGTGAAAAATTGCATGGGTTAAGGGTAAAGTAAAAATAAAATTATTAAAATTTAATTTAATACACGGCGTTTTCATATCGAACGTAAAAAATTACAAAATAATTTCTTCTCGTCCCATGCAAATGTAAAATACCATTCAGATTCTAAACCCCTTACAGATTGTCGTGACAATTTTGTGATCGTGGATTTTAGATAGCTATGAAAATATCTGTAAGATTTGAAACAGTGGGATGCATGAAACAGATAATATTAAAGAGTGTAGAGGGTAACTGCCGTTGAGAAAACTCACACAACATGTTTATTTCATTTGTAGTGCAATACAATTGTTAGCGACTTATGTGAACGATTGCATGCACCCCACGTTACTCGTTTAATATCCTACACGTATTTTCGTAGCTATTAAATATTTACAAGCGCCAATTTACAGGACAATCTGTAAAAGGATGGAAACAGTAGGGGATTGTAAATCTGTGTATTGGTAGGAGAGTTATTTTATTATTTTTAGTCAGTCTTAAATGGAGTGTATTAATACTTAAACTTATTTTTAGGAATAAATGCACGCGCCCTTAAGAATTGTATACATGTGCATTTATGGCTACAGAAATATATGCTCAAAATTAATGGTATTACAAGCTTTACGTACATTGCCAGATATTAGAGGGATGAGATCTGTAAGAAATAATTTTAACTTACGTATTTCACATCCTGTCTTTTTTAAAAGTTATAAAATATATACTTATTAACTAAACATAAAACTGGCCTTGTTATACATCACGCCATAATAATCCACCTCTGATTTTTTAAAATATAGGATATTTACTGCAAGTTATTTCTTTAAGAAATGTAAGAAATGGTTGACGTCTAATTATTGTGACAGTGGCCCCTTTTTACGGAAGTTTGCAGTAAAAAAAAGTAACTATATTACAATTTACTTTTGCAGTTCTTTAGACATGGATTTGTTTATACTCGAATATTATAATTCCTGACGATTTGTAATTTAGCAAAATTCGTAAATGTTTATGATTCTAGAGATAAAAGTTTACTTAACATGATTTGATAAAATATTAGCAGAATGTGGGTTTCAAGCTTCTTCTTGCATATTATTTACAATGCTTTTTTATTTGAAGGGACAAATGGAAATGTATTTACACATGCACGAATAGTAGGAAGTGTTATTCGATTTTTAACTTATAAATAGAGATAAATAAACTGAAATGATGTGCCTAATAGTTTTCTCATTCGTGAATTTTTAGTATTCCTCTTATTATTTTGAAATTGTTAATAACCATTAAAAGTATGAAACAGGATTTCATTCTGCGTTGTAACACAAGCTGTCGTATTATTTGATTCATGTTTCCAACACCAGACATAACAAAAAAGTATGACAGCTTTCTATGACCAAAATTCTACAAGGTATTTCTAAGCTAATGCAAACAAACTTTTATCGCCGGTATACCAAGGCCTAGGTTCAAAAAATATATTGTAGTAGGAAAAACACTGCGTCCTGCAGAGTTTGTCCAAAGTATTCTTTTTAATAGTACCTTCAGGTTGATTCCACTGAAGGAAAGGTTAGACATGAATAATACGAAAAGATGTATGAGCTAACTGGAGTCGACAGACTTGCCCAATGGGCCAGTATGTCGCCCTTGCGAAACTGAACAATAAGTAACTCAATTAATATTAAATGAGGGGTAAAAGAAACACAATGGGCTGAGTAAATGTAACAGTAGCAACTCTAGTAAATCTCAATTTTAAATAAGTGATTACGTGACGTTGTACGTGAGACTAGCGGTAACAATTGTATTACTTCAGTTGACATTGTGAACCTTGGCAGTAGATTTATCAAAATTTACTATTTTTTAACAACGAATTACTTGTTACAAGACAGGTAATGGTTAATTGAGCAAATTTGAATAGCTTACTAATCATTTCTGTTTTTCTCATTATGTGGCTATTTGACACATAGAAACTATCGTTGTTTTGCCCTGTCTAACTAAAACCATGAATGTGATTCGTAAAAGAATATTAAAACTTAAGTACAGCACTCGCCATGTAATTTGGCAGGTAACGAGCTGAAATATGTTTCATATAATATTACTACCGTTTTAAATTCGAGTGGTTAATTTACATTGGTCGATTTCATTTCGGTATTTATAGGCTATTAGGTGTTTTTACAGCGGCCTGCTGCTTGAATTCCTTGAGTGTGCCGTTCACTCAGTAGCTGCCACTCGCCATCTAAGCTGACGCGCAGTATATTAAATCATACTGCAGTGGAAATTAAAACAATTTTCTTTGTTGCTTTAATTTCAAATTAAGCGTATAAAATGCAGTTGTTACACATTTATGCTTACGTCTAATACCACTCTGTGCGATTATATCGAAGCGAGTGACCAATGACCATGAATTATCTACTGGCTACTTATCGTGCTGTGACCAGTCAGTAACGAGCGGCACCTACATACCATAGTGTCATTGGCTGTAACGTCAACTAGCGGACAACCAACTTGTGCAATATCTGGCGACAACCTACGAGCCGCCACTGACTAAAGAAATTCTTTGGAAAAATTGTAATGTTTATCTGTGTAAGTCATAATGCTTAACTTAATTGTATAAATACCTAAATTGTCACAAAAAAGTGAGTGTATGTTCTATTGTGTATTACACAGGATACGCATTTTTTTGCAAACAATAATGTCTATACTTTATTATAAAACAAAGTGAAGACCGGAAACTGATTTTTTATTTGATCCGATGGAAAATCAAATCTCAACCTCATGCACGATATCTTTTAGAAAGTACAATCCAAATCTGAATTAGTGGACATTCACCGATTAACGCCGATGGATAGAGCAGATTCAACCAATTGAGTTAGTGAGATACCACTGTGAAATCATTGAATAAGTGAAATAAGTTTTTTGAAAAAACTGAAAAAGAAAACTGTGAATATTCACTGATTCACTTGTAAGATGTTGGCATTCTTAAAGAAAATAACTGAATATTCACTAATTAAACAGTGACTATTTTCACTTAGTCAAATTGTTGAAACTGGTTCATCCATCAACGTGAATCAGTGAATATTCACTAATTCAGATTTAGAGTGTACAAAAGGGTGCACCAGAACGCAAGTCGAACGTGTTACCGTTGCTCCACCTTGCTCGGTTCTGGAGTACCTTGTTTGGGGCGATAATCTACATGCACTTCGACAATATTTATAACGTATGTTTAATGTTTGAAATATTTTTGCAAAAGAGGTATGGAATATATTGAACGTACGCACTTGAAGTGCTATATTGTCCCAGAAAATCAAGAATGGCAAACGAAAATGAATAATGAATAAAAACAAGCCGACTTTGGTTGCAATCAAGAACTAGGCCTACATTTAAATCGTTCTAACACATGCAAAATCTTCTAACGAATTAAGTCAAATCACCAAACTAAACGAAAATGGCAGTTTGTCTTGTTTTTCCTCCTAGAACAATATTACATTGCAATGGCGTACGTCCACAAATTTAATCTGAATCGCGATTTTTTCGTATCCCTTGTATAGCTCTATCGAAAGCCCTGGGGAAAGATTCTTATAACTGAAAGACAATTCGTCAAGGACAATTTTGTAACTTGAGCTTAAAAATACCAAACATATAATTTGCAAAATAAATATTACGACTTCCTCAAACCTTAAGAATGATTAAGGTGGCATAAATTATAATTGTCATTTTCATTGAATACTTTTGTAGACGCTACTTTTGAGTAAAGTTTTCTCTTACCAAACAATTATTTAGCTTGCATAATTTTCTCATAACGGTGGGTCAAAGTTAACTCTTGCTGGTTACGCCGCCATGCAAATAGTTAAAACCAATTGAGTTAATCAAATGAAAAAAAATCCGCAGTAAATAACGTGAAATGTGCTACGTATCCTAACATTTTTTAAACTCCCAACGAAATGAATTTAATCTTTTAAAAAATCGCGAAACTTGTCCTACAAGGAAATGTTGCAAATTCAATTTTTTTTTTTAAGAAACGTTTTTTACTGTAAGTTATTCTAATACTGTGTTACGTAGCTCATGTAATGTTATTTCACTGTCAATTGAAACGGAACTAAAAAAAGAATTTATTAAAATATCAACTGTTCTTACGGTGTAAAATGTACTTGTCAAGAAAATAGAACAAACAGGACAGCATTGCCTTAAGGCAAATATATTATAAAAACTTTTCTCCGCGGTTTTTTGAAACAAGACCGTGTTTCGCTGGGTTATGAGAATAATTCTGTCAGCGGATAAATTTATTAAACATTTCTCATTTTCAATTAACTAGAGAACGAAAAAAGTTTAATTCGTGCTGTTTATTTGTTTCGGTAAATGTAACGATAACAAATAGAACAGTTCTCCTGACGAACTGAGGCACCAACTACGAGAATTCTGTCTCCAAAACTCAACAGTCCGTTCCAATCGCCACAAGAGTACAATGATAATTTGAAAGATAACCAAAAACGTTTTGCAGTGACTTTTTTTTCAACTTGGTATACATGAAGTAAACATAGACTAGAGGAAATATTCCACCAGAAATGTATGTAAGGCATGTTATCGTGTGTTTGGCAATTTTACGCTGTGTAATTTGATTCGCCGTAAAATACTGTTAAAGTTATGGTGTTGTCACATTTACCACAGACTATATAAATTAAAATATGACAAACATGGGTACTAAAATGCATAGTGTAAGAGCAATGGGCATTTTTTACAATTTGTCATCGCTCCAGAATGTTTGCTATGTGACGTTCAACCGTAGTGATGTATCCTTCCAATGTACATCGTAGGTAATGACGCACCCTTCGAAACATCCTTGGATGGTCTCTGATATGTTGACAGGGACTGATGACGGGTATGTATTATTTCGCGTCATTTATTGGGGTTACGTTTCCGTTTTGGATTTAGGAACCATGCTTTTTAGACACTTATGTTTCATTGAATATCGCATATACATAATAATACTATTTGTGATGTATAATAGACACAAAAATGCCTTAGAAGCAATTTCAAAATTTTCGGGCACGTTTCCCCTAAACAACGCAACATGTTTAACATACTGTTTAGGGTTAGCTAACTGCTCTAGCCGGTGGTAACTGTAATTTGGCAACTTATAAACTGGGGCAGATATCAGTTATGGTGGATTCTAAACTAAGTAAATCTTCCCTCTCGCCACTAAAATAGTTTTTCACCAATTCTGTCACGTAGCACTCTGGGAAGTATGGCACACTTTATTTTGCGACCAAATTCTAAACGAGGTGCGTGAAAGAGGCGGGGGATTAAGGGGGGCAACCGACGCCTTGCCTATTCGTAACGTGATTACCTCTTGCCTCTATAATTACCCCTGGCTGGAAAATCCTTTGATGGCTTGATCACGATGCTCCCGACGAAATTACAAAGTTTCGCTTTATTAAGATGAGAACGTGCTACCCCATTCCCCTCATCTTCCATTTACTCACTTCCTCCTCATTTGCTCCTTTTCCCTTTCTCCTTTTCCTTTCACAGTTTACTCAAGTCTTGGGTGCGCAAGCCGTGTTCGTAAATTGGCCCGTCGAGATTGGGAACCTTTCGATAAGGCCGTGTGCTTGCCTGTGAACATATTGTTAGGACGGCGGCGTGGAAAGGCAAAAGAAAAAATCAATCACCGAGCTTCTAAGAAAAGCTCCGCTGTATACTATTCAGATTATAAGATGTCAACCATGAAGTTCTATCGCTTATAGTATTATAAAGGATTGACAGGTCAGTTATAGAATGCAAGGAAAAACTTGTCCGAAAGTAATTTCATTAATTTTATCCATAACAGGAACTTTTTTTGATTGAATAAATAATAACTTGTTGAAAAGTTGATCTACTGAAAAAATTCAACGGACTGTAGTACATACTGTAGTAGCAGCTTCATTACCGCTGAATAAATATTTTGATATAACGTTTGTGAATTGTATACATTTAGCCAGTGTATTTGAAAACCACTCGCGCAAATAACTCAATTACTAAAAGTTTTTTTTTTTTTTTTCAAATCCCACATGGAATGTACGTGTACGTTAGCATCTAAAAACCGCAACCAAGGAGCTGTTTCAATTCCTTTTAGTTTCAGAACCTCTTCCTTAAGATCTATGGCACTAATTACGATTTTCTTCCTCTTTTTTTACATAACCAACCAATCAGCAATGGGAGTTTGTTATAGACTTTTTTCTGTTATTACTGTATGTTCCATCCAGATGAAGAAGATCGCTAATAGAATGACACAAACAAACAAAATACCCGAACTGGTAAAATAAAACATTATACAAGACATAACAATCTGAACGAACAAAGCAAAAGTAATAGTAACAATAAGAATAAAAGTTAAACAAAAGTGCTTTACCTGAAACTAAGTAACGCGTGTTTGTTTACAGGCAATATAATTCAGGTTTTTTCTGGAACCACGTACAGTACTAATTCAACAGGCATATAATTGAACTACATTCTTGTAAAAAATACTAAACTGACTAACAAAAATTAACTGAAGCTAAAACGTTATTCAGAACTACAGTATATGTTACGCTATACTAAACGTATTCAATTTATATCAGTGTATTTATTTGGAACTTTAAAAATAATAAAATATTTGCTGGTATGGTCACATTTAAAATAAACTGTCCATAAATGTCCAAGCTTGTTATTTATATGAAAGGTAACGTTATAATTGGGCTTATAATTTGTAACCCTCGTAAGTATTTCTCTATATATTACCGTACATTATAATGCAAAAAAAAAAACGAAAAATAATAATTATCTGGGGCTTCAATTCACACTTTAAAAGGGCAGAGTTCATGTTTAGCAAGTATATTTTATACGTTGGCATATTTCAAGAAAGTTAAATTTGCTATTCTGCAGCGGAGGACGTTTTCTATGAAGATAAGAATGTATATGTATAAATTGTTATACATACGTGTAAAATTTAGTGAGTGAAATCCTACGAAAATATGAAGAATTTTAATATATAAACGTGTTTCTTGAGGTAACCTTAATTTTAATTATTTTAGCGGTGATTATTAATTTTGACTTGGATATTTGCTTACAGGTGTTGATGTTCACACGTTAGTTTAGTAATATCTACCAGAAATTAAAAAATAACACGCAAAGTTAACATTAGAAATGATACAATTTATTTTTTCTGAGAGTATTCGCTATTAGTACTTAAAAAAAACATACTTTTGTTTCAGGATTAAAAAAAAAGATTATTAGATAAGAATTTCGTAACACATGTCTGTCTAAGAGAATAAGTAAACTATTCAAGATTCATTAAAATATATTATGTTCATTAAAATATACATGCAGTAACAGACACGGTTCAGGAAGTGTACAGAAATTATTCGGTAATGCGTGCATGCAGTTATTTTAAAGTGCGTGGCCTATAATACAACCGTGAGTCGAAGCGAATGGAACATAATGTCACTGTGGTCTCGACGATCTACAGTTGTGACCACAAATATAGCTACTTGCCGCTATGCTTCCTCTGGCGGTTAGCTTTATGATTAATTCAACTCAGGACGTCAGCGCATTTTGTCTCACTCCTGCCGACTGCCTGGGGCACACACACGACTATGAAATATAAATGAAAATGTTTTCTAGTTGCCTTTTCTAGTTGACGTCTTTTTTCCTACCAACCTTTGCTTTATAAGCCTGGCCGTTCCATCTACGCTCTTGACGTTCTACGAGAAATACAGCGGATTGAAAATAACACTGCGATGTTAAACATTTAAAATAAATTAAAAATGTTATTGGTGAAAAACGTGCATCGGTATGATTGTGTAAACGTAAGCTTTATTATTTAACCATTTAATATTGTAATTAAATTACGACAACAAAATTTGTATACTAAAATATATACATTGACAGTGATGGAAGGAGAAATAGAAAGCTTGTTCAGCTTTAAATTCATAATATGACGACGTGTCTTCATATTACTGTATGTATTTAGACCAAACATGAAGAAACAAAAAAATAATAATTCAGATTTTTGAGCCTACAAGTTATCATTCTGATCACACACAGACGCGACCGATTGCATCTTCCAAGTTTTATGTACACTATAAATAAACTACGTTACCAATAACGGAAAATGTTTACCCAAACAGACTATACCTACCATATTTAAGCATATACATAGAGCAAAAGTTGGGGATTGTTACTATACAAATTCTTTTAACTTTATTACACTGGAGGTGCTTTAGTCTACATTCTAAAAATAAATAACATTAATGTGAGATCACCTCACCGTTTCTCTTCCATTCTTACGTCTCCCAAACACTTCCCTAATTTCCGAAGAATTGCTTAAACCAGTTAATCGAATTATGTAAAATTCAGTGCATATACTATAGTACTTAATACTGTCATCTGAGTTTCTTAAGTTTAATTAACAGCCACTACAGAACTAAACGCTATATCATATCTCGTAAGCCACATTTAAGATAGAAATCAAACTGATGTTGTAACAGTTCATAATCTACGCATTACATCTGAGGGAGAGTACTAGATCCACATTTTATTCAGTAATACACAGATTATTTTAAATAAACTCCCTGCAATTCCGAAAAATTTGACGAATTGTAACCATGTATCAGTTTCCAAAATGTCATCTTCAATATTTAATTTCAGCAGGGTTTAATGTTGTACGTCTGCCAATTTGTAACATTGCACGACATAAGTACAAAAATTTTATCATGTTTCGAGAAATACTGGACGTATTGTAACCAAATTTTGTATTTTCGTATTTAATCACTCCAGCTGCAGTTCAAGAATGTAGTGTTTATTGATGTATGTCCGCTATTACGAAAGATAACATGATAGATAAAAATTAAGATTTCACGTCATATGTCGTTTAGGAAAGGAACACGTATCTACATCGTGGAGCTTGGAGTTTATTGCTGTTCGATAAGTTGATTTTTTTCAAATGTATTTAAAGCAATGCAAATTAACTATCATGAAAATATTGCTACTGCTTAATGTTACATTTTTAGTTGACAAACCTGCGGGTTCTTTTTGCAATAGAGTTGCTTGAATTACATTTCCTTTATTTATGTTTTACGGACTGTGAGCGTATAAAACAATGCAATTCTAATATCGGTTTGGTTAATTCACAATCAGTGTCCAACAGTACAATTGGCAACATTTAATCCATGCTGCCTTGTTTCTAATGTTTTTGGGAGGATAATTTTTTTAAGACTAAATAAAGACGGATACAAAAAATCTGCTATGCAGTTTAGATTAAAATGTTTTTTTTTTCATGTTGATTAATTTGTTACAAGATAGTTAATACAAAGGTTACAACTAGTTATGTAACAAACATAAGATTTCGTAACTTATTTATTATACGATCACCGAAACCTTATAATTTCGTACCCTGAAACATTCTTTATTTAAGGAAGAAACTGTTATGAATAAAACTGCCGAACAGATTTGTAATGCCTGCTTTCGTTTGATCTTAAAAAAAGGAATTATCAAGAAAACGAACAATATAAAGAGTAGAACACTGCCTTAAGAAAACGACAAAATCATTACGTACAATAAAGATCTCTTCGCACTTAAAATCATTTGAACGATTGAAATTTCGTCGTTTTATCTCAGAAGTTCATTTCCAAACTATAACTTTGAACGTCTGTGTACAAGTGTTGCATATTCGACGTTAGGAATGTAAATCAAGCTTGCCAGAAGCATTACCCAAACATGTCGAGGGATACGTAAAGGAGACACGTCTGTGGCTACACACAAGCGTGGTTTATGGTATGTGAGAAGCAGCAATAAGGAAGGCATTGACATTCACAGCCATATTGCGCGTGTATACAGCTGCTACGACCACAGCAACGCTATAGGCTGCGGTCTTGTGGTGGAGAATAGTGACGAACTCAAATGTCAGCCATAAAGCCGCACTGCATTCCAGGAATTAACTCCACTAGTACAGCCGAAGTTATACTGTTTAAAAGGGAAGAGGTTTTCTATTTTAACTAGTATAACAAAATTTTAAGATCTGAGAACACTTCCTTTGCCACAATATGAATTTTGGTCTAGAAAAAAACGTTGATGTTTAAAGTGAATAAATGAAATGTAGCTTGCGGCAAAGAAATATATTTGTTTAGAGTTTATGACAATGATAACGAAACAAAATACGGGAATTTAAGTAGATATCCAGTAATTATATTATTATAAACAGAGTTATAGTGCTCTATAAATAAAATGTATTGGAAATAACATTAATGCAAAGAAATTAACTTTGTCATCAAAGTAAAAAATAACCAAAACAGTGATTTTGTAACTGTTTTCGCTGCAAAGTAATTTTACTTGTAGGCCCTATACGATTTTATCAGCCTCAAATATATTTTTCTTTCTTGTAAATGTATCGTTTTACTGAAAATGAGTGAGAGGTTAAAATAACAGATTAAATTAGTGCGCATAGTAATTGACACCTAAGACTAAATTTGCGTTTTACTGGCATGTTTTATTTTTCCGACATCAACTCATAAAATCGTTTACAATTATCTTACAAGCACAATTTTTGATTGCATGAAATTTATAAGATCGCTGCTTGTACAGTAAACTACCAAAACAAATTATGTATGTTGTTTGTATCATAACTCTATGATTTTTGAGTAACAGGTGTATGACTAACTACTCACTGAATAAGTTTTTTTCTAGCCATGAAAAGGCAATATTCACTTAGTGGTGTCGTAAATTGATTTAATAATATACACAAACCATAAAACCATACGCAATGTTTTGGGTATAAATAAAAAATGCATAATTTATAAACATACTTTGCATAAGAATAGTTTCAACGCATCGCAATGTAAGAATAATTGTAGGGTGTATATCAACAACAAAGTACGTATTTCAGCCCTTACTACGAGAAGTTAATTTGTAAAGAGCGGTTTGCTCGTAAACTATTAATGAATGTTTGTGGTTGGAGCTCAAATTTCAGATACAAGTAATTTTTTGTCATTTCTTTCTTGAGAGTTATATTTTAAGCTATTGAAACACTCCGAAAAATTAGTTTAAGGGCGCGGTGTACAGCAATTTTTATCACAATGATATATTTTTTTGTTTTGTATCATATATATTTTTTATTGTAACTTAGATAAAAATGTGACTAAAATTGGCTCTTACGAAATTTTTTTTATCGGTCATAGTTTTCGCGTAATGGCTTGTTAAAGTCAAAATTCACATGTATCCGTTATAAGGACTACAGTAAAACCAACTGACATACCAAACTGGAAAAAAAAATTCACAGTGGATATTGACGTCGCAGGCCACAATTTCAAGTACATAAAATCAATGAATAAAACCATTTGTATTTGAATAAAAATCCTGAAATTAAATTTATAAGTTTTAAAATCTTCATAAATTTAAAAAATACATAAATATTTTATTTAGTGGATTAACATATCTGAACATAAAGCCTACAACATTGTTATTCACTGTGAATAAAGTTAGGATCATAAATAAGACTTAAAAAACTTTTTATTGAACTTATGAGATACGTTCACTGGAATTCACTTTGTACTAACATTCACAGGATTTTCTGAGGTAACGTTGGACTTCAAAGCGCATACCACAAATTAGATTCTGTCTAGATTATAATTACGAGTCTTTTTCTATAATTCTCGAGGAGGAGATACAACCAATTGAATTACTGTTTTTTCAAACGTAAAATCTCTGATTTCGGTTTAGAGTGCACAAGTTGTCAGATAAAAAACATAACGCTGACAAAGTAATTTATTGGTGTTAATAAACACCCGGAAGAGTCAACTATTTTCTATGCAGCGCATATCTTCGCACGGAGGCGCGAATGACGGCAGGCAGGCGCCTTAATTACATTAATTGGTTTCGGAGCGCGAGGCGGGTTGATAGGCGGTCGCTGTTAATAGAGTTTTTTGGCGGTGGTTCAGAGGTGCGGTCCTTGACGCGGTGACGAGAGATCAGAGACCCTGTGGCGGCGCGCCCCGCTAGAGGTCTGGTGGGTGGGCTCTCTAGAGACGCCAGAGCTGCCGTTAGAAGAAACCGCAAAATACTTGCCCGAACATGGGGCGACATCTACGCGACAGATGTTCGCGCGAGACCACACCAGTCGTAGTAACTTGACATTTTTCTATTTATCAATAGGTAGGGACTGGAAATTTGACTTTTGCATCTGTTTGTATCACTGAAAGAGAAGTTGTGTACGAAGTCTTCCATGCAAAATTATTTTCTACATGCTACAATATAATTTTGTGGTGACCACAATGTTTTAGTGGGGACAACAAAATATTTTTGTGTTGGCCACAATATTTTAGTAGGGACAGCAAAATATGCTTGTGGTGGCCACAATATTTTAGTGGGGACAACAAAATATTTTTGTGGTGGCCACAATATTTTAGTGGAGGCGACAAAATATTTTTATGGTGGCTGCAATATTTTAGTGGGGACCATAAAATTAAATTTGCAGAACGAAAATCTACAAAATATTTTGTAACTGCAACAAAAAATATTTTTCCCGTGTTAAATGCCTCGCGTGCACATTGCCAGCTGTGCTTCATGGTCAGTTATTGGATGTTTTTAACTGTCAGATGCCTCAAGTTACAGCCTTGTGCTGTCGCAACGGCCTTGTTTTTGTTGGCACAGTCAAATGAGTGACGTAACTACTGAAACACACAATAGCTATGGACCCTTGGTTTTGGCGAAAACAATTTCGCCCCAGTTTGTTTCAGTGCCTTACGTGTAAATCTGCACTTCTGCCTCGTGGTTATTGGCAGCGTGCCTATGTGAAGAGCCGTATCTCATTTGACTGAGCCAATTACAATAACGTTCCTGCAACACTGCATGTCTATGATTTTGCGTAATCCCAAGGCTTGTGAGAATGAAAGTATCCACGTAAGGTTCCGAAACAAAGTGGGACAACATTCTTTTCGCAATAAAGAGATGTCCATACCAATTACCATCGATCACAGCTGCGGTTGTGAACGCAAGGGCATTGAAACCTTTTCGCGAAAATTTCCGGTCTCTACAAATAGGTGATTTATCGCGAGAAACGTCAACAGTCTGCTTGGCTTTAATATAATGTAAATATGTCTGACGCTTTTCTTTCGTTACTGGTGAGTTCCTATTTGACCAAACCAATGCTATTTCTGATGCACTACGAGTTCATGCAGGACAGGAGATTCAGAAGACATCAGAGTCAGCTATAAATACAGTTGTTTTACACACGAAGAGAATATGTGTATCCGTTTCATTTTACACGAGCAAGTTTTTGTAGGAATACAATAACTTAGAATGAACAAGAAGAACTTGAAATATATTTCAAACATAGAATTATTTCGCATACAAACAAACGTTTTTGTGCATATCAACCGGATTATCTGTTACAAGTTACAGCAGGTGTCGTAAGTCACTTAAAATTTCGCAGTTAAATTTACAACTCAATATAAAAAAAATTGTAAAGATCGTCAGGAAAAAAATTATTAATAAACTTTTTTTTGTTTTCTTATATGCATCTTTTTTTGTTTTGTTTTGAATTTTTTTTTGTTTTCTTATTTGAATCCTTTTTTTTTTTTTTTTTTTTTTTTTTTTTTTTTTTTTTTTTAATTTTTTTTTTTTTTTTTTGTTTTGAAAATAATCTCTTTTGAAAAACAATTTTCAGTTTTATTCCTTGCAACAGAATACAATTTTCGCAATCATATTAATATTATTCTTTAACAGCCACAAATACCAATAACACAAGGAAACAACAAATTAAATAAATAACAAAATGAAAATAATAGTCTCTCTTATCTTCTTTTTTTCATCAAATTCAGTAAATAAAAAATGTGTCCCCTATAAAGGAGGGTGTAGCCTCCATCTAAGCCACAGACGAGCAGATGGGCAGCTGGCAAGTAAACTGAAGTGGGCAGTGAACTGTGTAGGTGGCATGACGTCGAGTACGAAGCCAAATTAACCACGCCTACTTCGCTTATAACTATCTGACTAATATTCTTTCACACGTACCACCAGCGTGATTTGTGGCTTCCCCCTTGATGCTATATTTCAGTAATTGGTTTCTCAGGCTACAGGTGTTTGTTCCCATGTGTAAACACGTTTTGAACTTCGCGATTCTGTAGTACTCGAGAAGGTAGTAATTACGAACTTTTTACAATTAATGATCGATGCAAAATAAAAATTATACGTACCGTTGCTATCGACCCTTACTCCAGTGAAAAATGAGTGTGTTTATTAATTGATCTACGAACGTCATCGATTGTTTGCTGCATACAAAGAATAGTTTTATATATTTTTTTACTGACGATAGATATGTATGCGCATTTAGTTTGTACATAGATATAAATTACGTATTACATTACAAGTTTGTGTTTTCACTGATAATTTCTCGGGCAACGAAACTCTCAATATTTGGATCTGAGGACTGGATTGTGTTATTTAAGAACGATGAAGTAAATTGTATTGCTTCCAAGAAGAAACCAATAATTATGGTAAATTTATGAACATAAATCGTTGTTATATTACGGTGCTGCAAAGACTTTACTGCGAAAATCTGTTGCGAATTTCAATTTATTAAATGCTACAAAAAAAATACGGCAGCACTAATGCCACATATTTAAATTTTACCTTATCAAGTTTCGAATATGTTTGCCTTGTTTGAAAATTTTCAGGAGCCTTTTATTGTTACATAATACCGGGATAGAACGTAACAATATGTAATTTCACGTGCGGAAGAATACCACAATAAATAGTATACAGAAGAGGACAACTCGTGGCTGACATTGATCTTCATAACCACCGGTTAATAATGCTATAAGGCGGTTTGAGATAAAGTGAGCAATCAAAAAGTCCTGCTAAAGATCTATTTTCAGCCCATTCTTATCTTTCCGCGCGTAACGGCTAAAGACGGGAAACGTCCAATTATTCTGGTCACGTCACTTTACGCTTGCGCGTGTAATGTAAATTTTTCAGTCGGTACGAACCTACATGGTTTATAAATATATAGTATTCTTAAACAATGTATTACCACACATTAACAACGAAAAATAATTATCACATATATAATTTCTCATTTAAAGTCAAACCAAGAAATTGTGTAATAAAAGTGTAAAAATTGAGAAAAATTATTCGTAAAACATAGTTTTTATTCTACTCTACATCTCAATTTTTCACACTCAGGCGTCCGAAGGTATTTAATATGTTACATTTCTGCTTACGGATTAACTATGTTTTCTGGACAGATAAATTAACTGTAACAACGATTGGCCGCTAGTTTATGTAAGAAATTTTTTACCAAAATATTAATAGTTTACTTGAAGAGTTTCAAGCGAATTTCCTTCAAAATTCTCCACGTACTTTCAAGCAGGTGTTATCACGATACGGAGATTCTGAAAATAGCACAAACAAACAGGAACTTCTGTACTACCGCGGTCAGAATTCTGATTTATAAATAAAGAAAAATGTATTTCACAATTTCAGAATAGCAAATCTATACAGTAATATTTTGTATACTCTCATAGGTTACATACTATAGTATTCTATTAGTATACAACAAAATTTAAATTACAGTAGCTGCAAGACAATGTAACCCAAATCACGCTCTCGTGACAGCCAGAAAAAGCGAATCCGTAACTGAGTATTGCTGAAGTTTCCCACCACCGTCGGGCAATTTAATAAGAAAATAAAATAAATGATGCAATGTAATAACGAAATTAAATTGTACATTTATAATAACGCATATCATAAATAAGTTATTTCATTTAGTGTATTGAAACGTTAAATGTATTTCTGAAAATTGTGTTACGAACATAACAATTTTGAAATTAAACGCCTCTCAATTTTTCAGGATGCCGGTTGTGACGTTGGTATTATGATGGTGGAACTGTGGCCTACTTCAGACTTCTTCGGCAAAAGTAAAGTTCTCGTTGTTTAAGGACGTTGGACTAGTAAAAATTCAAAATTTTGTATCTGCGCCAAGCACTGTTCAACTTTTACAAATCAGATAACATGTTATTTTGTCAAATAGAAAAAAAGAATTAGATCCCATAGTTTTTGTATAATCACCTATCAAATTCACAAAATGGCAGTTGCGGTGCAGCCAAAATAATAAAAAAATAATTAACTTGCAGAAACAAGATAATTAATAATGACACTTAATGATGTGAGCCACTTCAGGACACTTCTGTAAACACAAAGCGATACATTTTTGTATTTTTTTTTTTTAATTTATGAAAATGAGTAAATTTTTGCATAACTTTGACTTTTAGCTACTACTGAAATTTTCGGAACTAACTTTCGTCAAAGATGTCATAAAATGCATTGATACACAGACTTTCAGTTCCTGTAACTTTGAATTCGTTAATTACTTTTTGATTTTGGCTACACCGCAATGGCCATTTTGTGACTTTGATGAGTGATTATGCCAAAACTATGGGGCGTATTTTTTTTTTTTTTTGTTTTGGTAAATTACGTGTTGTCTGATGTGCAATAGTTGAACAGTGTTTAGGACAAATACAAAAAAAATTAAATTTTACGGGTACTGTATTATTGCGGACATACGCCGTTGCACTTTGTGTTGTCCCATAAATATTAGTCTGAACCACGGTCGTAGAAGAACAGGTCTGGACACTCGCCTGGAAACTTGACCCCCTTGTTGTTTGGCTGTAATTCACCAAGTTACCGACAATATTGTGTTTTATTGGCGCTGATGTTAGGGCGGTCGGACTAAACTCCGCCCACTTCCTTTCCACTTTGATAAACAATTTATCAAAACGTATTTTTTATCAGTTTATGAAATGCTTTCTTCGCTCACAAATTTAAGAAAAGGCTCCAGCAATCTTTATTTACTTTATAAATTTAACAATAGAAAAAATTGGACGGAGTTTGAGTCCGACCGCCCGAATTACAGCGCCAAAAAGTACGGCATTCTCGGTAACTTGACGAACTACAGCCAAACAACAAGGGAGTCAAGTACAATACATTGTTAGATAGGCGAGTGTCCAGACCTGTTCTTCTACAGCCGTGGTCTGAACCAAACTAGACTTATCTCATTTTTTCGTTTCTCGTTTTTTTTTCTTCGCCTCATACTTAGTTTTTTGGGACTGCATTATATTGCAATAGCGCATGTCCACAATGGTAGGCCATGGTAGACCTAAATTATTCTGTCCCATTGCAAGAAACATTCAAGGACATTATGACATTATGAGGGTTATTGGCAGTTCGAGATAAAGTTATCACTAATAAAATCCCTGCTAAATTTGTATTTTCAGCCAATTCCTATATTCCTGCGCGTAACCAATAACGATATGCAATATCTAACCACGCTGGACACGTGACTTGATGTTTGCGCGTGTAAGATAAATTGCTGATTTCAATTTATTTTATTTCTGTATTTTTGTATTTAAGTAGGAAAATACACGGAACCACATTCAGCTATTCGCTGCCAACCATACAAGTTGTAAGGGAAGTATTGTTAATGTTGAATTACATGCAGTAACAGCTGGTGATTTTTTTCAAAGGTTAAATCTTCAATGCTCACTTCATCCCGAACGACTTATAGGACTATATTATTTTTTATTATATGATCCCTCGCCTGGACATAAGACACCTTCTGAGAAACCTCGTTTTCTTTATCCGAGTTGCAGAAGCCTGATTCTCAATTTGTAACGTCAAGTTAGATTTTTTTTTTTTTTTTTTATTGTTGATCTCCCTTAGAGGCCTCAAAATCGAGGGACGAGTCGCGCTAGGCGCTTCTGCTTCTACCTCCTCAGCCACCGCGCACAGTCGCCGGTGCGAGACGGGGATGCCACACACGAATCGGCGCACCCAAGACCCTCCCCCTCTCCCCCCCAAATACCATCCCTCAAAAACCAGTCATGACTTTTAATTACCGCCGCTGCGCGCGCTCGTTTCCAACTAATTACTGGACTCCGGGCATCGGTGACGTCACATGCATCCGGCAGCAGCTCCTCCTCTGTTCCTCCGGCGATCACTCTTCACCTTAGTCGACTCTCGTCCTGCCCCCGTGCTTTCTCGACTCCTTCCTTCATCCCTGTTCCTCCATCTCTCTTAACTCTGTACCTTTCATCGTTCTCTTCTCAAGGTCCGAAACCTCATCGCGTCGAGGTTGTTTTCCACGAGCGAAACAAATTCGTGAGCTGCCGTCGTGCCCGTGCTCAGTGGACCGTTCAGAGATCGTTTAGCTCAACGGTAAAAAAAAAAAAAATCCGTCTGGGTTTGTGGGTTAAGGATGCCGTTTGCCTTGGGAGCCAAGCGGAGCTCTGGGCTTCAGGGTAAGAAGTGGTACCTTTTGAAATCAGTCTTCAGATTGTCCATTAAGTCAATCTCCATAGGACAATACAAATTTATATGATCAATTTAAGTTTAATGACAGTGTGAACTGCTCTATACCCGCCGTACAGTAACTTGATATTTTCTGGCGGCCCTGCTTCTAGCTTGGATCTATTTTCACGCTAACAATGTATCCTTCGGCCAAGCGACAACAATAACATTGCCAGGCAAAGCAAGCTGACGTACATTGTTCATACGCCGCCACTATGTCACCTCTAATACATGCTTATTGTAAATATATTCTTTATTTTTTTAATTCCTGAAAATGAACTCATTATGTGGGCTACATATTCCATTAAACGATATGCAATATTTTAGTCGCTGTTCATAATGTACAGAAGAACCATTTCTACGACATCAATGCCAACCCAACCATCCTCCAGCTATCGTATAGCAGATATGTTTAAACTCACTTTTAAAGTAATGATTACGTCTAACTTTCATATTCGCGGACGCGTAACAATAAAAAAAAATTAATTATATATTTCGCCGTATTACTTATTAATTTGCTTACATAGTTGTTGGTAATAACGCAATTTTTCCTAGTATTGTTTTTTTTCAGCGGTTCGTTTCTTAAAGTATCGACTTATCGTACGGCGGATGGGTATACATGGAGGCCAAGGTAGTGGTGTACCGTGACGTGTTCGAAGTAAAATGACTATACACAGCACTTAGTTGCCTGTGGAGCTGATAGGCACACTCAACAGCCAGTATTGTAGAAGGAGCAAGGTAAAACTCTCAAGTACTACAGCTCGTCACACAGAATGCGAACTAACGCAGCGTCCTGTCACAGAATATGTAGGAATACAGAAGTATAGTAACCAGTAGGACAGCAAACTCACACATGCCAGCAACACGGCGAAGATGCCTACCGCCAATCAGCGTACGGCGAATGCCTTGCAAGCTGGTAGCCAGGCCAATAGGAAACCTGCCGTAACATGCAGGAGCCAAACACACACACGGGGCTGGTATCAACAACCTCGGACAGCCAATGAGCGACGAAGTTCGTCCGTATCATGTGCACCGCCACGTCATTCCACATCTGTGTTACTATTTAGCGTGTGGTCCTGCAATCTCAGCCCGCAGTGGGAAGGTCTGGTGACAGTATTATACGATATTTAGGGAGGGTGGTACACCGCAAAAATGTTTTGTCCCAACATACCCTTCAAAACACTGTAGTTATTGCAACATAAATGATTCGGTGATATATTTCTGACACGACGCAGCTGTCTGCCAACCAATAACAGAGATTAAATATTACAATATCGGTATTCTTATTGGCTCAGTCAAATAGGGAAACCGCTCCAAGTACGAGCTAAAGCCAGTAATCTTCTGGTAAGTTGAACGTGAGTTGAAATCCAAAAAACAGTCAAGTTTACCCGCAATAAACCATCATCTCTAACAATGTTACATCATCCGCGCCACACCGACGTTACTGGAATATGGCGGGCAAGCATCAGGCAGCTTCTTCTCTAACTGTTATGTGTTCACATACGTTCCCTACGTAGAGACAGTCACCACGTGACTATTGTTACGAGACTAAGTCGTATCTGTAACTCTTCATGGCGCCGTGGCTGACGTTCAAACGATTCGTGAGCAACTTTATGTAACAGCAACTAGGAAGGTGGTGTTAGCGGGATTGTGTGCGTGAAATTGTAAATATGGCGTCGGCATTGCGAAGGTTAGATTTCTTAGATTAACTCAAATATAAGGAAAAGCTTCGGAAAATGCGATTGATGAGGAGGCAAATACGTGATACCCTAAATCCGTTCACAGGAATGGACGAAGATCCATTTAGGCGATTGTTCATACATGAAAAATAAAAACATCTCGGTATCAAAATTTACCTCTGAAAAATTCCTTATTTTCCCTCATGAAATTTAACATTATTTCGAACTGCTGAACAGTCGTTCTCTTAAAGCAAAACTTTGTAGCTTCTGCCTCCATTTCACAAAGTTGATCCATTACCCAACATTTAACCCAAAAACACTTTCACGTTGCCACACAGCAAGATGTAAATCACGTGGCCGCATGTTACTACTAATGGCCAGATCAATGTATGATTCTTATGTTCCTGAGCGTAAAAAAGCTTTGAATAATACAAAATAAAATGGGACGAGATAGGCCTGGCATTTAATTTATTGCATTTAGGATGTAAGAAAACATATAGATAATAATTCGAAGTGATAAATTAAATAAAAAATAATACATAAGTTCATACACGTTGACTATATGATAAAAAAAGTACGTACGTATTATGTTACAAGAATAACTACTAATTAAGTAAGCAAAGTGTTTTGTTTTGACTGATGTTAGAATATATTTTAAAAATAAGTAGTATTCAAGTAATTGTGACCATGTTATCGAATTTCGAATGCTGCAGCGTTTGCTCGCCAATTATTTTGGGCTCGAGGGAAATAAAGCGTGTGCTTGTACTGTGTTGAACCAGTAGAACCGTTGCGTACATAGTTGTGTAAATAGCATGCAGCTTGCACATTGAGCACAGCAGATACTTTATATATGCTTCAGAAAGACAAGCCACTTGTACGCTAATATTCTGAACACGGTTTCTGATAAGTTTATCTTCTGACTCTTGACAGACGTTGATTGAATATTTTCTTTTGGCGGCCATCGATTTCAGAAAACTTGGGAAAAAGACGCATTATGTACTCAGTTCAAAACCTTTATCATTAAAAAGTACGTGACGGAGTGTTTATGCAAATATTGACAAAGATTAATAAGTTAATTTATGCGAACAAAAGATTTTGATGATTTCTTTACTCAGTAAGTATCGTGTATTTGTGTGTACTATATACTGTATTTAGTGTTTTCATAAAATCGTAATTTCTTTGTTTTATACATTCCAAACAAACATAAAAGTATATATGTCACTACCATGCTTTATATTGGCTTCATTGAGTTCATTGTCAATTGCCTCGTTTTTTCTTCCTATATAACAAGCAAGGTTTGGAAGCGCTCGTGAGATATTCTAAAGCAAATATAAAATCTACTTTCAAACGAATCCAGTCCTTTACACATTCTATGATATTCGTCACGTTCCTCTTTTTTCTTATTAACTTTGTATGCATTTCCTTTTAGCACGTTTTTTTTCCATCAGTGCATAAAGCCAAACATTTCTTGTTTATGACAGATTGCTATTAGCAGTGCTATTTTCACACTGGTACTGTCCGTGCGCCAGGTTTGAGTCTTTGGCGTGTATGCATTTTTCTTCGTAAGCTTCATGTACGCTACAGTAACACAGTAGCAAACACGTCCTAACTTAGGCCGGGCGCACATTGGGACGCAGTAACTGCACCACGAAGAACTTGTCGCGAAGTGCAGAGCAGTTGAGGCCTACTACACACGAGCGTGCCCGCACATTGATGCGCAGTATTCGCAGACAATGTAGACGCAGTCAGCAAGATGAGTGCATGCTTGCTCTTACTACTGGATGCTGAATCAGACTCAGATTTGGAAATTGAACACTTAACGTTGCTTTACGATATTCGCAAAAGAAAAATATACATTTTGGTGTAGTAAATATACGGAAAAGAGGGCTACTCACGGAAATTTCGTACTGATAAGTGAATTATGTGGCTACATGATAAATAATGTACAGAAATTGTCCCACTATTTCAGGTACCCAGCTACTGGAGACTCCTACATAAGTCTTGCGTACAGTTCCAGAATTAGAAATCCGACTGTATCAAAAATAGTAAATGAAGTATTTGCTGCGGCATGGAGTCGTATGCAAGCGATTTATTTGCCGCAGCCAATAATCCACACCTGAGAAAAAGCTTCAGAGAAGTTCAGGCAAAAATTTCATTTTCCCCACTGCATTTGATCTCTGGATGGGAGGCATACAGTGATAGAAACGTGGGAAATTCTGATGCTGCGTTTTTTAATTACAAAGGCACGTTTTTCGCAGTTGTAATAGCCACTGTTGATGCTAACTATAAATTTACTTCTATCGGCGTATTTCGCTAACCCACAGCGTGCTACCGGCGTGTGTATGACGTCGCTGGTCGCAGCCTGCTTCGCTCTATCGCGACGTTCCGAACACTGCGTTAGCCCTCACTCTGAGAGAAGGGCTCTTTGTATAGTCTGTGCTAATACCGCACGCCTTGGAGCACAGCCACGCTACGCCACTGAACCACGGGATTCTCCGCGATCAGAATAGTGCAGTTTTGTTTGTTTGGCAAGGTCTGTGGAATGAATGTCTGATTCATACACACATAATTACTCTTGGCAACAACTAGACGTTTCGTAACTATCTTTAATACTGTACGGACCAACCACAACACAACAAATATATGTTATGTAATGCAGATTATATTTGGATAACAATGCCAGTCCTGTGACGGAATTTATCTCGCTGATGTGGCTGGCAGCTCATAGTACGTAGGAACGCCTGTGAGTAGATTTTCGAAGTCTTATAGATAAAGGACTTTCACACACTTGAAATGCTCTCCATACTTATTTTGTTGGTGACTACGCAGCTCTCAGAAATACCGATGTACATGTTAATCACGTCTTTTTGGTGGTTCAGCAAAAAAGGACATGATTGCAACGTGCGAAGTGAAGCCCAATCATTACTGTGCTGTCCATGCGTATCGTAACACATGTACCAGGCCAGGAACTTAAAAAAAAAAAAAAGTCATTAACTCTTTATTAGAGACTCTGGTACCTAACTTTCTGCGTTGGAGTTTAAAAATATTACAACGATATAACAAATCAATTTCAAAATCATAAACTTTAAAGTTTACTTCAAAAATATTTTATGTGTAAACTTTCTTAATAAATTAAAGAAAAGGGATTTTTCAGAAAATATATTATCTAAAGGTAAAATTTCTCGTATAGCGATAGTATTGTTCCATAAATGTCAAAGAGAATATTTCTTGATTGAAAGAGTTTTCCTTAAAATGGATATTATTTTCCATTGCATTTCCGGGCTATGAGTATGGTAAACATGACCCTTAGCACATTGCAATTATATGTATAGTTGGAATAGCTTCTGAGTCGTCGTTCATTTATAACCGGCTATTTATGTTTGGTTAGGTCTTTGGAACTAGAGTTAATGATATTTTGTACTGACGTTCTCACGTGAAACTGCGTGGATAGGAGGATTTAAGATTTTTCCCGGGTTACTGCTATTTCATCTCACAGCAGTGTTTCCAGCCCAGCACTTTCTCCGTTTTTTAATCTAGAATGGAGCAACAGGTCTGTCCTCGGGCGAGAATAGCCGACTCGGCTTGCTGCCAAAATTTTCTCGCTCTAATCATAAAAAAATTCAACTGAGCTTTAAGAAATTTTGTACAATTATGTTAGTTAAAAAATGTGGATAATGCATATAGTTTTTGCTAATTGTTAAAAGTAGGTTTAGCAAAATGCAAAACAAAAAAATTAAAGAACTAATAAAAAAATTAAAAATACTTCGTCAATTTCGTTTATGAAATAGTCTCAGCACATTTTTGTTTAAAAACAAAATCGTCATTTATGGCAAACATGGCATCGCTTTCTTTTATAAAAATTATTTAACTAACAAAAAACATCTTGAAGATACCAGTGCTCTCGTTCGCTTACACCACAGTTAAGTTCCTCCTCAAAAATAGTACTAACAAATTCAGCATAACAAATTATTTTCCTTTGTGTTGCTTTATAAATACTTTTTATGGCCGCCATGATTGGTGTGCAGCTTGAGGTAGTGTTAAGGAAGGTTTGACGTGTCTTTAATTAAATCCTCAGTTTTGGTTACATTCCATTCAATTTTTGTCTGCAATGAAAATTCGTCACATTTCTCTCTGAGAGATCTTAGATTCTAATCGGTGTGACTGTGCAATCGGCTATGAGTCTAGACTCGTACAGCTCTGACCATGTGTAGGATGCCTGATCAAATTGTACACTAATGTATACACATGCCTGCAGTTGTTTATTTACGCAATAGTCGCTCCTCTCTATGTTCATGAATTTCTGAGTCCCTGGCTCCAACTGTAATGACCTCTGTACGGTACCTGCGTACCTTCCTACTATATCGTGTATAACTTGTGGTAGTTGTACTCCAACGTGGCCATGTATCATTACTATAATATTATTCCGTCCGTTAAGTAAAAGAAATTAAAGGATATGAATTTACAATCACAGCAGAAACGTTACCTGACAATGCTGCGCAGAGAACGCTGTATAACGTCTGTGTAGTATTTGTATTTTCTCCTAGAATAAAAAATATATACATATTTTATCATATTAAGTGATCGTTGGTTTTTATTTTGAGTGACGAATAAGAATAAAATATCTGTTTGGTTCTTGTCGAACTGGAAATTTCACTAATGTATGATTACTTCCAATAAATATTATGGAAACAATTTCTTCGCGTAAAAGCTGTCATTTTTCTTTAATTCCATTTTATCACTTTTCTTTTCAAAGATATGCGAATTTTTACTCTTGAGTTGCCGTTTTCAAAGAACTCTATTTGTTGTTGGTGAATTAGAGATTTAGTTTTACAAAACATGAACCGAGTTTAGTTCTTAAAACATTCATTTTTTTACGTCACATTACCAAAATTTGATAAAATTGTATAGATATTTAGCTTCTACCATGTGGTTAAAAATGTATTTACACACAGGGTCAACGCACCTTAGTCAGTAAAAAGAGAAGGTTAATTTCAACAATTGACAGTACTTATATTTTACCTCGAACTCAAATGTTAAACGTTTTAAAATATTTTACTAACACTTGGTTATTACAGAGCATTATAAATTATTGCCCAATTATGAACCTTAGATAAAACCAAAATAAACTTTGTCTCATAAATGTATCATTAATGCTAGGATACTAATATTTTAAATAAAATTTTACAAATGATAAGAGATTCTGGAGAGTTTGTTTAGTGTATACGTCGTATATTTTAAAATTTTAATTTTTATGTAACAACCAAATGTGATCTCTTAATAAGCAAAAGTACGAAGAACTAAAAATAAGGAAAACCTTAAATTCGGATTAAACAGTGTCTGAACTCGTACAATAATAATTTTTAATTTCTCCGTCTTCCTTTTATCTTTTAAAATTTGGGCAGAGACACTATCCAGATTTTTATTTTAATTCCAGTTTTCTTTGCATTGTCTACCTTTATGTTGAAAAATAAGCATGTTTATTTTGATTCCACCTTTTTGAATATTAAGACCTTGTAATGCAACATGTAAAATTGATTATAGTGAGCCAGATATATATACAGTAAATTTTACTATATTTCTGTAAGTGCACACATCTTCCCAATTCCAATTCGTCTAATATTTTGTAGATTTGTAACTGAAACTGCTGAAAAAAAAGCTGTTCCTCAAATTGTAATGTTTTGCATTTACAAGTAAGTATTATAAATCAGTTGGACGTAGAAATGCATAAAGGTGCCAACCTACAAAGTAATTTACTTAGCGATACTCACACCAAGGAAAGGGGAAAGGTCAGAAGTATATCCAAGAACAAGCATCAAATGACAGTACTTGAAGAGAAAGAATATTCTAGAAAAAGCTACTTATACAAGGTTTAGATACACACAGTAGACTTAGACCTTGAATATCTCAGTTCCTTTGGACTGAGGGTTAGTTAATTTTTGCATAGCTACATTCAATTTAGCGTCACTTACAAGTAACATTCATAAGCATGCATTTAATTATTAATATAATTTACACGCTAAAGAATTATTTGTAGATTTACCTCACCGATGTATGGAAATGTTAGGAAAGTAGGAGGAATGGTAAAAACATTCATACATATGCTACTGTAATCAGACATGCATAGTAACAATGTTCGATATTTGCTCTGTTTACGAGATGAAGTACGGTAAGGATGCTGCACTGTATATAGGTTAAAAATTTACAATAAACTTTAGGAAAATTTTTGCAATCCGCATTAGTTCATCGTAACTTTTATAGAATGTAATACTACAAGACCAATACTACAAATGTGGGTGTGGTAATATAATGACAAAAATACGATGTATAGTTTTATAAAAGAGGAACATACACACTTCATTAGCGCAAAATATAACATCAATGTAGCTTCTTTCTTGCAGTTTCAAAAGCATCCGAACATGCATGTTCGATGCTATCCTTTAATAGAGCAAACATTTACCACTGCTGGTGCCGAAAGACAAAGACGTTCATAGAATTAAAAATTAAACAAAGTGGTTTACCGTCCAATATAATTGTTATTTTATTTATATTAGTTACGCACACTTAAAATATGAAATATAAATATAAACTGAATAAATTTAAAAACGTATAGAACCAACGAAAAAACGAAGCTGAAATTCTTATCTCACATTTTCTGGAGCTACAGCTCTTGCGTGACATTCTGTTCGCTGGCTGCAGCAGTCGGTCATCCGTTGCGGAATGCGTGGCTTTGCTGATAAATCTAGGAACAAGAAAATGCACTTACAGCTATGAAAGTAAATACGCAGAATGGTGATATAGCACCATATTGCCAAGCTCACGAATACTGATTAATACGTCAACCATCACGCGCTGTGACAAGAAGCACGCTCATAAAAGATGTTGGGTGGAATACATAATTCTGTAAATATTTCCTCTGCGTGCATTATCTGAAATAATTTAAATTCAGGGCCAACAATAACCGCGGTTTATGTTCAGTAAGGAAAAATAAATCAACTTTCAAACTATTACTTTTCCTAAACCACTAGCGCAAACCCGTTTTTTCACATTAGTAATCAGTCACAAAGTATACTTACTCTCCAGAAAAAGGCCATTTCCAAGAGTTTTGAAAATTTACAAAAATATTGTCAAATGTACGAAATAGCAGCATTTATTCATTAATATTAACCATAACAAAGATATAATTGATTTATAATCTATATGTGTAACGGTGGCGGGATGGTGATGAATGCTAACATTTTGCACATACATGGAAAACTAAACTCCTTAGACTCACGAACTTTTAAGAAAATTTAATGCGTACTGACATCGTCTAACAAAACAACGAAGGCAAGGCTTGAAATAATTTTGGTGTCATTTAGAAACATTGCAAAACTTGAGTTTAATTGGAAATGTATAAATGTTTGAAACAGAATTTCTTGATAGTTACTATGGTGGCCGGAGGAGATCATTTAATAATTGGAATTGCATTCTATTTACTGTGTCTTCAAATCAATATTTATTTCAGTTCTTAAGACTATACTTACATTTTACGTAAAACTAAATCTGTTTCGTTACACATTAGCTTATTCTCACACTTACAGTAGGATTACCGTAGTAATAAGCTTAAATGTTAAAACAATTCGTAAATTAAATGCATTGTCTTAGGGTCAAATTGAGGAGGTAAATATGTCTAGAAAAAAAAAGACCCAGGAAATGCGATTGAACACTGTTAATAAAGTATACTGATGAAAATAAAACTTTATTTTAAAAAATCCGAATTATTTACTGATGTTTTCTTTTAAGAAGCTTCGCCATAAAAAATGTATTACTCAGGCGAGTTTGCTCTCGTGACTTATACCTCTAGGAAGTTCCAAACATTCCCATTTATATTAAATTTAGTAAAGCTTCAGGTAGCTTCCTCAAACATAAACAAAAAAAAACGAAGCCATCTCAATTTCTTTCTCCGTAGGCTTCATAGGCATTACCAATTAATGACTTCGGTCTCTGCGTCTCGTGTCTCTCTGTGAATTCTTTAATGCATTTTTAATGGCAAAATATAATATATACTGAATCTTCAAACAATATTTTAGACTATTAAAATCAGCGATTTTGGATGCACGGAAAATATAAATTTTTGTGTTAAATTAGTGTTATTTAAAAACCTGTTGATTTAATTTATGATGCATTAATTTAATCAACAGGTTTTAAAATAGCATAAATTTAACACAAACATTTATATTTTCCGTGCATCCAAAATCGCTTTTTTTAATATTCTTAAATAGAGCCTTCGATATCAGCTGCGCCACAGAAGAAAATTACAGATATACACACTAAAGTCAGTTTGCTATATTCCTGGTATAAATAAATTTAATAAGTAGTTACATTTAAAAAAAATACTAAATAATAATAATACCATTGTTGTCCCCTTATATCCGATTTCATTTAATTTCTTCAAAAAATAACTTATTTATTCCTCTCTTGCAAAAGGCTGATTTTGGTCTCTGATGCAGACATATCGTTTTCTGCACTACGAAGATAGATGCTTTGTTTAGCAATCACAACCAACGAATGACATGTCCGGTTATCAAAGGCGTCAGCATTAACCATTAAATATCAGAACTTAAGTCTAATTACCTAATAAACATCACTACCATTATTGCAACTAATTCTATCCTGCATCAAAGCTTGTTATGCACATACGTTACATAGTTCGTAAAACCAAATTAATTTAGTAATATTAATAATTAAAGTAGGACTGATTTAATTGAAGCGAATAACTAAAATTATTCACGAAACATAAATAAACGCAGCTAACCTGTACAGAATTAAATGTAAAACATAAAATCTTGATCAGCCGTCTTAGAAAACAGTATTCGCTAACATTTTCAGTCAGTAATTTGCCAATATTTTTCATTATGTTGACATCATCTCATGCACCGTGAACAAATTCAGTTTTTTCCCCAGAAACAGTGTTCTCCTACAATATGTGTGTTTACGATGCTAGGCAAAAATCTATTACCTAAGATTGGCATTTTATAGTAAATTATTTGCGGTTCCTGATTATAGTTGAAATTTATTTTGGAAAGTAACAATAATTACCACTAAATAATTATGGACGTAGGTAGCAAGACACCTAGTTCATTAGAGATGAGGACATATTCAGTTTTGATCTGTAGGGAGAAACTTTTTCAGCGTTCACATGAAGTGATTTTGGAAAACTAAGTACATTCGAATTCACGACAGCTATACATGTAATAGCAGTTTTGTATCACAGCGCCAGTTATACCTGTCACTTTGGTATTAAAAAGTATTCTTTATAAATAATAAATGCAAAGTTTTAGTTCTTTAAACGATGAAATGACATAAGGATGAGGCTGTCGAAATTACAAATACATTGCAAAAGTCGGATCCTGAAATTGTAATATTGGTAATCACTAGAAGGGTTTGGTTTCCATTCGCGTCTTCGTTCCATCTCTGCTCCGTCCTCATCTGTCTTACGTATGCATATCGCTTACTTCAAGCTGTGATAAACACAAAGGCCTACCTGCAATCTGACGTACCAATGGACGATGTCATGTCCCAGTCCCAACTCTAATTGACGTCACTTTGGACGCAGTCAGAACATGGTCTAAACCGCGCTGTTGAAGTCATCTGCAACTTTTTCCTGTTTTCTTGGCCGTTATAGTGATACACAGCTCGTTACTATGAAGTCTTGAAATAGGACTCAACAAAATGCAGTAGTAAGAGTGAAATACCATTAATTTTTTTTCTTTTGTTCATCAATTTTTTTTTTTTTTTTTTTTTTTTTTTTTTTTTTTTTTTTTTTTTTTTTTTTTTTTTTTTTTTTTTTTTTTTTTTTTTTTTTTTTTTTTTTTGCCTTTTAACTAGCCAAACTTTCACTTTAATTGCCTTGCATGCAAGTAAACGTTTGGTGATTTACGATGTCATCATAAAGCTTGTTTGTACGAAAACTGAAATACTCACTTTATCAATATCTATACATAAAATGAAGTGCCCCACACACTCATCAACGCAAAGCCCAAACCACTGGTACTAGAAACGTGAAATTTTGAGCGTAGCTTCCCATGACGGCGCAGGCACTTACTAAGGAAGGATTTTACGAAAATCGAAAATTAAAGGAGTGAAAAGGGCAAGACATATTTTCGCGAAATTCTCGATTTGTCTTTAACCTGATGATATATTGTTACTATCTTTACTTCAACAAATTGTCTAAGCAAATGTATATTTCATAATTTTTCGATTTTTCGAAATTCGGAAATTAAGATATTGAAAAGCCGTTAAATTTGTTTTCAATACAATCCTATATTTCACTAAACCACTTAAGATATCAAGGTGATCTTTGCATCAGAATGGTACTCAATTAAGTTTCTAAAAGATAGTTATAGGATTTTTCAAAATTCGTCCTTGAAAGCCGGCAAAAAAAATGAAACTTGTTTTCAAATAATCATACGTATTTCCTAGACATCGAGGTGGCCTTTGCTTTAAAATTAAGATTGCGAAAATACCTAAAAATTAATTTCGGCATTCTTCAATATTCGTCCATGAAAGCTGGTAAAACAAAAATAAAACGTGTTTTCAAGTATTCATCCGTACCTTCCAAACAATTTAAGATATCGAGGTAGTTTTTTCTTAAAAATTAAGCTTGTGTAAACATCTAAAAACGGAACAAAGAAATTTTTGAAATTAGACACTTGCGGGTGTGAAAAGTAGAAAATGTTACAGAATTCCTGAAAAGTAAATATTAACCACGGAGAAATAACTCAAAAACTGCAATCGATATGTTTTTTGCTCTACAAAAAGCAGTTATTGATTATCATACAGAAATAAAGAAGAATTAAAAGAGAGAGGTTTTGCAATTAAAATACGCTCAGTTAAGCGAACTGGATCATTTAATACGTAATTAAAAATTAGTAACTCTTTTCTATAGTATACGCGGGCGGAGCCGCAACGAGACAGCTAGTATAATATAATTGGCAAAACTGCTTCTGATATTATACCGAGTTTGAACTTCCAGCGTTTCAAATGTACGCTACTATTTTCAACTGAATTAAATTGGTTATTATATAAAATGTAATTCTGTAATCTGCAAGGTACACCAGTTATCTTAAACCATAATTAAATTAATTGTTCAGTTGCGACAAACATGTGTAGAAAATTAAAATTTCAGACCTACCTAGTGGCAAATGCTAAATTTACCTACACAGAAGACACACGGGTACATATAGTTTGAATACATGAGTAGTATATACCTGAAATATGATATTATTAAATTGCTTTACCTTAGCATCAGGAACTGCTTTACTGAACTAATAAATTAAGCCACATTGGAGTGGTTGTCGGTACCAGTAAACTCATATTATTGGCCTAATTCATTTCGCACGTACATACGATTCAAGGTATGAGTAGGCCTGGTGAGATATATTTAACACATTCTCATTTTAATATTTATGTCTATTGGGGTATATATAAATTATCAAAAAAATTACCTAGAATTATACACTCAGCAACTATCATTTTATTCTGGATGGGTGAGACTCAGGTATATTTCACACACCAAATGTAATATTTAAAAGATTGTGCCTTATGCCTATAGCACTTATTTCATTAGCAGTCAAAACATTCAGATTACATATCAAATAACTGGAATGGAAACTGTAAATTTCCTTCTTTTTTAAGTGTCAATTCCCGCAGAAAACAACGGCAAATCATTGAAGTGGTTCTATAGTTTACACTCTTATGGAGTTAGCATTGAATATATATATACATACAGTACATATTTTGAATAGTCGGTTTACTACTAAGAGCAAAGCAAAATGAATTGCATAACATACATATAACCATATCTAGTTAATTCATCACCGACGGATGAAATGCAATAACTCCTCGTAGGTGGGAAGTTAGGCCTAGATCTAACCTATAATTAATAGTTTGTGGTTATGTTATGGCACTCGTCGCGTTATCAAACTCAAATTTTGGTTAGTAGGCCTACTTTGTTCCTGAAGATGTAATTTTCTATTGATTGTAGTTTGATTTACCAGTGCGGAGAGTAGTAAAACTATTCGGGCAAGAAATCTTCGTGAAATTCCTGGTTAAATGTAAACAATTCATTTATTTAAAAAAAACTGAAAAGTTTACTCCACATATAGTTGGAAAACACATGTTAACTTTTTTTAAATATCACACAAACAAGTATTCTTGCTGAAACAATCCTACAAAACCTGACGGTATGGAGTTTAAAAATTATATTAATTGATTGACCGTCAGTTAAATTTTTTTCAAGACATGTAGGAAAGACATTTTTATTGAATTTCTTGAATAACACAGCTTTGTAAGTAGCATTGCATTTTATTAATTTTAAATGTGTAATTTGTAGCACGTAATTTTAAAGCTTGGTTTACGTATAACGTCATTGTCGATCTTAGTTTTCACCAAAAAATTATATTTATAATGATTTATTTTTGAAAGTGTTATCTTAAATGGCACATTGAGTTGAAATAATATTTTACACTGATCACCCCTTTAATCTTTATAGCTGCAAGCTTATCAGACAGGTATGGTCTAACAGGAACAACAATAGGATTAAGTTGATGATGGAGCGTACCAAAATGTTGGAAGCTAGACACACAAACCGAATCAACAGCCTTGTAAGTTGTTTATGAATGCTGCGGTAACATTAGGCTATGTATGCATGGTTCCTACAACACAGTGCTTTTCTTTACCTACAAGAGAGCGAATTATTTCAGCAGAAAAATCTTCGTACGAGAGTATATATATAGCCTAATTAGGAAGTTAATTAAGCCGGTAGTTACAAAACGCTAATTTTTTATGAGTCATCTCTTCCTCTCAATACCGTTATTCGTTTTGGTGCACTTATTTTTGCTAACTTGGAACACACGTAAAAGTTTAAAACGTTAATAATTGGTTTATAGATTGTGATTACGTTTGCCTCACTCATCTTCAGCTTTCTAACAGCTATGATGATAAAACTATTACATATTGCGTTTCTAATTTCAAGTATTTATTTTAAGGAACATACAAACCCCATTCATGGTCACTTCCTCGATATAAAACCATTTTCTTTATATGAGAGTGGGTGTTGTAAACAACGTACATCAACACGGGGATGAGAGCATTGTTGTAAATTGTTGTAGGAACCACAGGAGCAAAATAAACGTTTGACTACAAGCATTGGTTGTCCTTTTGTATTGTTTCTTCTACATTCAAATATATTCTATACAATACAGGTAAAACACTCGCCTTGCTTTTGGGTGAACTCGGGTTCGAACCACCTTGATTTAGGTTTTCCGAAATCACTTCAGGCGAATGATGGAATGGTTCCTTAAAGAGGCCCTGGCTGACCCCTCCACCCCTTTGTACATCTACGAAGGCCTTGTGATGTTCGAGGGCACGTAAAACGGAATAAATAAATTACTGAATTAATAAAAATATTAAAATATGTAATACTTATATAATATATAATACATAACGTAGTAAGTAATGTAAATATTACATGTAATACATTTTAGTATAAAAGAAATACTATAAATGGCACCAGCAACTGACAGTTCTCAAGGTTTATTTTTCACCTGTGGTTCCTACAACAAATTACGACAATAGCTTACTGTCTTCTTCGTGTTGATGTACAGTACGTTGTTTACAAGTTCCACTATCATAAAAGTTATGGTTTTATAACCAGGAATTGAATACGGGTGTGAATTATATACTTTCTAAAATAAACATTCTAAATTATAAACAAAAGGCGTAATGATTTTTAACATTAGAACTGTAAGAAAGCTAAAGAATTATGAGGTAGACGTTTTCGAATTGTATATGTGAGTCATATTGGCAAAGTTGAGTGAGCTAAAGAATGAAAATGACACTGAGAGGTACAGGTAATTAATGGAAAAGTAAACATTTTCTAACGTCCTGTTGAAATAGCTTCCTTTTCGGTTGTGTTTGTGTGTGTGATGCACAAAATTGAAGGAGCCCTTACGGTGGCGATGACAGGCAGAATGATCATTTAAATTTATCAAAGTAAGTACGGTGTGAATGTTCAACGTAAGTTTCTGTTGTTGGGACTTCAAACTAAATTGGTATTCTTTGAAAAACGGCACTCTGAAAAAGCCAGTTTGAGAGGTCAGAAAATTGTGTTTCAAATATTCGTGAACAATCTTTTCGTAGACGTGCGAAATGCGAAGAAACTATCTCAAAAACATTTGAAGTACTAGTAGCAAGGCCTTTTAAGTATTTCCCAGTCTATGTAAATATTGAAGCCCTTGTTAATGTGAGCTTTATCATGCGGTTAGTTACCACAGTGTAAACAATTCATATACAAGGCAAGTCGAAGTCAGATACCACAAGAACAAAGTGGTTTGAATACCTTGGAACATCAGTAGAAATTTTCCACACTTTGCTAAACGTTCTTTTGGTGAGTAGATCTGGTGTGCCAGACGAGCGGTAAAGGTCTGCGCGAATCTCTGGGATCCTCGAAGGGAACTTACATGTGCGAATGGATGAGTTCCAACAAAGGAAGAGAAGGGACGGTTAGTTCGGGCATCGCAGAGAGAGGTGACGTGGTTGGTGAGGGTTGTTATTTCACCCTTGTTGTCTCTAGTGTAGGGTCTACCTTTGCTTGCTACTGACTGGCTCTCGTTACTAATTGGTTCAACCCTCTGTCTGGTCGAGGTGTGCCGTCACAAATGCACTGATGCTAACGAGCAGATAATTACACCCAGGCTGAAGGTCAGCACCGTTAGGAACATAGTGGATTATAAGCCTTGCAAAAATTTTTGAAACTATTTTTTCAAACAAAACAAATAACAGAGTACGTAACATTACTCTGTGCTCGTCCAGGATGCTTAGTGCGGATCCAGTACTGTGACTATGTAAATAAAAGAAAATAATCAGTTCATAAATCTTATAACATTTGACAAGAAAGAACACATGATTTCTTTATTAAGTAAAAAATCCATTCAACAGAACAACTGGACGTAGTTAGGCCTATACAAAACGTAACGAACCCGCAGTCCACTAAAACTGAGATATTCAAGGTTAAAGTTTACTGTATGTGTGTCTGCATCTTGTATAAAGGGCTTCTTATGGACTCCTATTTTCTTAAAATATTGAGTTTTAAGGCCATGCTCTTGAGTTTCTGCTGTTTTTGAAAAAAAAATTATTATTTTTTAACTTAAACGAGAACAGATATAAAAAATCTGTTTCACAATTTTGTTTGAAATGGTTTTTTTGCCATTATAGCTAATTTTCTTAGGCTAAAGCATGAAAATGTACGGTTTCGACTAAAATGTCAATTATTCAGAATTACGTTAACTAAATAATTAGCTAAAACAATAGTTTATACTGCCCTGAAAAAATCAGCCAATGTGGAGAAGACGATTCTAAACCAAACTACAAAACGTATTTTTGATATTTCCTCTCGTTTAGGATTAAAAAATTTATATCGCAAAAAAGTAGAAATTAGAGAGCATGGCCTTAATACTTGTTCTTTTTCTATAATATGTTTCTGACCTTCTCCTTATGATTGGTACGCGTATCTTAAAATACACGATGTTCCAAAATTATCTTTTCAATTTTGTTGGCCAATATTTCGTTGACGGGGAAAGATAGAAAGCTGTGGTTTGCAGTAAACTGTTCATACACACTTAAAGATTTGGTAGCCTGTTAAAAAAGTTCAATGTGTGCGCCATTTGTTGCAGACAGGATACCTTATCGATATTCAAGGTACACCCATGTCCGGCCTAGTATGTCGTGAACGTGTTCAATTGCTGATGTTATGCGAGTTCGCCGCTCTCGCAGGTCTTTGGACCACGTTCTTCACAAAGCCTCATAAGAAGAAATCCATCGGGGTAATGTCTGGAGACCAGGAAGGGGCAGAAAATGGATCCCTCTATGCCAATCCAGCGACCTGGAAAGTTTTACAAAACCGACCTAAAGATCAAGGCCCAGTAAGGAGGGGCACCGTCCTGCAGCAGCATTATGTCAGGTTGCAGATCTTCGATCTGTGGAAATGCAAACCGTTCTAGCGTGTCCAGGTAAATAGTCGAGGTTATGGAAGCTACAGCAAAAAAAAAAAAAAAAAAAAAAGCAGAAAAAGCCCTACCTCACGATTGTGAAACAGACCACACCACACGTTCACCTTCGGACTGTCTCGCACGAATTTCTTCTTGTGGGGTTGTGTGAAGGATGTGGCCCACCAGACACCGGTCCAAGACCTGCGAACTCGCATAACTACAGCAATTGAACATGTTCACGACGACATGCTAGGCCGGACACGGGCGGAACTTGCATATCGATTAGGTATCGTGTGTGCAACAAATGGCGCACACATTGAACATTTTTTAACTGGCTACCAAAACATTAGGTGTATATGAACATTTTACTGCAAACCGCACCTTTCTATCTTTCTCCGTCTCCGAAATATTGGTCACCAACTTTATGAAGATCATTTGGGAACATTCTGTAAATTACTTTGTGGATTGATTTCTTTTTGGATGACTACGTCCAACTTTAGGACAAGATACATATTTTAACAATACAAAACCGACTACGTGTTTCCCGCCTACTGGCAGGGCCACAGCGTGTACGGGTGACCCGGCTGTTCGACAAGAGAGATATATTCGTTGGATGAGGTGAGGTGAGATGAGTGTGGATCAGTGGAAGGCGGGAAAAACGGGAGTTACCCACATGCGAAAAATCCGGGGCTTGACGTACCGACGATCGAACCCGGATAGCCCGTGTTGGCGAGATCTAACCCTCGACCACCGTTGCTCAAAGTCTAAATATCAATATTTTATAAAACTACCGCAAATATTTACCTTATGCACTATAGCTTAAATTATGCTGCTGATAACTCACAGAAACGTTACAGTTTATTTATTTTTTGTCACAGTTTTTGCTCCAGATAAACTTTTATTTTATTAAGAAACAGTTGTAAACACATAAGCTGAAAAAAAATATGCACAAGAGAAGCAAGTTAAGTTAGTGCATGTAATGGTTATCATTTTATTGATGTATGTACACTTTTTCAAACGAAACGAGAAGAGGGCAATTATTTAAAAATACGACTAACAATTGTTGTCACCTATTTAAAAAATAATTATAGTGACTCATTACTAGTAAAAATTTACTGCCACATAAAAGGTATATATATCTTACAGTAAATTAGAAGCTGTGAAACGCGAAGTTGCAGGTTGCAGTTTAGCATAAACGAATCTCAGCGACATGATTATATATTTTTCTTAACCAGGAGTATTGTATGTGACCCAACATTCAGGCTTCAGTCCGAATAGACACTAAATAGGTGTCCTGAATTCGAAACCATGCCAACTACAAGATTTATAAAGTTGCAAAAAAAAGTAATACATTTTTCGTGTACAATTGTATCTACCCTAAACATATTACTAATTAAAACACAATATTTTTACTCTCATTACTATCATATTTTAGATAGACATAAATGCACACAGTAAAGTCATTATATATTTTTCTAATTGTTACATTTTGGAGACGGCATGGTTTGAAATTCAGGTCTCCAATTTCACGCGGTGAAAGCCAAATGTGAAACTTTCGTGGCCACGCATATTAGCAGGAGTTAATTTTTGTCTTCTCCACCCCTTCGTACCTCCCACACTCTGCTAAGTACAAAGAACACACTAAAGTTTTTTCCGCGCAATTTAGATGCAAGATGTGTACGTTTTGTAAATAAAAAGTTCCCGCAAGAGAAAGCTCTCGCCAAGAAGAAGAGGAAAGAGAAGATTCACGCCGACGGCCGTACTCCGCAAATGAAAATGGGCGTCGCACCTTCGTGTTACTTGAGAGAATAGGAGATGAGAGAATGCGTATTTTTTGCTGTAGAACTTGGCAGCTTCTCGTTAGTCGGGCGTGTGAGACGAGCAGAAAAGGCATAGCTTCTAAAGCAACACAATGCCGGTCAACAGTGGGTGTTTCTTAACCCTCGGAGGAGGGAGGTGGGAGGGAATGCGGGTGTGGAACAACTACGAGTTAGTCCATGCGTCGACTCCCAGTGAGCTGTCCAAAGTGATTTCTTTTTTTTTTTTCTTATTGTCTTTTCCTTTATTTTTGCGCGCATCCTACCTCCAATTAAACACAGCATTACTGTCAGAGTTGGTCTAGAGGTCTGGACCTTCATGATGTTAGAGTGGGAAGCCTGAGAGGGGTATAGTGAAAGAAGGGTATCTTCGACATTCGCCTTCAGGTTGACAAACCCCGCGGAGACGAACGTCCCTAGGGCGAGCCGAGCGTGGTGTTGAAGGACGTTCACGTGACAGAAATGCGTAATTTTATTTTGGTTATATTCGCGTTCGTTTTATAGACGTTTCTTGTGTAGTGACTATGTTTTCCAAGTGTTAAATTATTTAACTCTCAAAGTTTTTCCATAGTGACATGACAACGTGAAAATTTGCAAGTTACGAGAACATAAGAATAAAAACCAAGTGAATTACTGGAATGAAATAATTTACACTGCAAATGCATACTACTGGTTATATGCTAAAATATTTAAAGATACATAATGGAATTCCTTTGCACTAAAAAAACCATCTGAGAATAATTACAATTTACTTCATTTATAACAGTTTCTAAGTACACAAAATAACTTTGCTGTGTGTTTTTAAATCTTTTAGCAAAAGGCTCATAATATTTTATTTCGGTGTAAATTACTTTGCTCGAATAAGTCATTTGGTTTTTGTTATTCCTACGTTCTCGTAACTTGCAAATTTTGACTTTGTCAAGTCACTTCGGGAAAAATATGTGAGCTAAAGAAATTTTACAAGTGGAAAATATAGTCATAAGTAACGTCTATTAAACGAGCACTGTGGCGTACAGATATAAAATTACGCATGTTTTTGCCCAGGTGGCGGGAGAATCGCCCGGGATGAAACAATAGACCTAAAGTAAATAAACAACAACGCAACCACGTTGAACTCGCTTCAAGAAAAACTTAGCGGCCCCGCCTTGGCGGCGCATGCGCAAATCCGCCATAAAGTCACAGGGCGAGAGCGTGCTATCTCCGTCTGCTTTGCCATTTGCACACAAAACAGCGCGCGTCAGAAACCCAGGCCGAAAATTGCGACTTTGAAACGACCACACCCTCGGGAACACACGATAACTGTTTACAATTAGTTTGCTATAATACTTCTCTCTCTCTCTCTCTCTCTCTCTCTCTCTCTCTCTTTCTCTCTTTCTCGTATTAGCATGTATGAATATTTTTATTTGGAACTACGTACAGACGAGCAATTCTCTTTAATCCTGTAAAGATTTTTAAGTACAAATAATCTTCCCACAAAAACGCATTGCCTACCTTGTAAGTTTGAACTCCACTTAGTAATACCACGTTGAAATGTCTTATTTTTTCAGTTTAAGGCGCTGCGGAAAAACTAACACATATAAGACGAACATATTACTTGAATATGTAATAATTAAAGATGATGGTTTATCGCGGAGAAAGTTGACTGTTTGCTGGGTTCCAACGCACGTTCAGCTTATGAAAATATTATAGACTCGCGCCTGTACGTAGAGCTGCTGCCCTATTTGGCTAAGCCAATTAGAATGCAGCTATTATTTGATGCCTATTATTGATCTGCAGTTAGCTACGTTGTGTCAAACGTGTATCACCCAATCATACGTGTCAGGAGAAACTACAGTATTTTGAAGGGTATGTTGGCTCTATTTTTATCTATTTTAAAATCAAGTAAGTATTATTTTAGAAAAGAAACTCTAAATATTTCCTTGCAATTTGTCTAACGGACCTACTGATTTTTTCTTAATTTTTGATTGTATTAGATTGAATTGTTGTAGATATAGTTTAATTCCATCACTTTGAACATTCCTTCTATTATTTCTTAGAACTTAAGAATTTTTAAATTATGTATATATATATTATAACGTGTGTGTGAGTGCGTGTAGGTCTTAAAAAGTATTTAGTCATTTTTAAATTCTTAAGTTTTATAAATTGTATAGTAAAATTTACGTATATATTTTATGAACCTGTAAGTTTTGATGTCTGCATTTAGAATTTACTGAACCCCGCTCTTGCTAGTGATGAATTCACAAAATTTAACTTTCTTTGAAGTATGTTTAAAATATAGTATGCACGAAAAATATAGGCAAGGATATTTATAATCCTAATGTTGCCACCAGCGTCTATGTAACTATTAAATCTTTGTGAAATATAGGGTTTTCATATTTGTTTATATTTTAACTAGGCCTATATGTTTTACATCAGCGAAGTCAGGAGATGGTGTATTTTTCCTTTTGAAAATTTATTACGACTGTTATTTTTTTCCTACAGATTTAGTGGAACCGGCGTTTGAATTCGTCGTACGTTAGGCTTTTAAATATATGCGTAATTATTTTTGTGGGATATTTGAAATACCATGTAGCCATGCGTGGTAATTAGGACTTTAAACATTTCCCTGTTTTATGTGTGCTGCTCTAGATAAACGGATCAGAACCCATACAAAGTCAATGTGACACAATTTTTCATAATACACATATAAAAATCAAATAATGCACTATCGTAAGCGAACATAATTCAATGAACTGATAGTTGTCAAGGAATTAAGACCTTTTGTTTGCGAAAAATCACGTGGGCTAATCTGGCGAACAGAATAGTGAAGATATATTTTTCTTATAATTTTCGTAACATCTTAGATAAGCAAAATAATATTTTCAGAAAACGTAAATAACTCAACTGTTTTCGTTGTACTTATTTAAGGTTTTCGAAAATATTAATTACATTAGTTTTCATTTCTATGAATTTTAAAAATTCTTAATCAAAAATTTTAAACAGTTGTTTTCAAGCCATTCGAATTTACGGTTATTTACAGTGGAGTGTATAAATACGATATACGTGAACAAAAAAATTATATAATGTATAAACATAATCTAAATCGAGATAGGAAACCACTTTTCTTACATATTTTAGAGAACCGTCAATATGTAACGTTACATTAAATATTAAAGTAATGTGAAAATTCTGACACACTAAAAATTAGAAACTTCAATGAGATAAGCTGGCCTCCGTAGTGTAGTCGGTTAGGCGCTGGTTTACAGTGCGAGAGGTCCTGGGTTTGAATCCCGGCTCGAGCATGGTTGTTGTGTTTTACCGTTGCCTCGTTTCGCCCTAATTGTCTCTTGAGACCTTAATGATAAAGGGCAGTAAAACCCACTCACATCTCACTTTCTATGCGATTATAATTGCGCAATATTTTTATTCCGACGCAACATTCCTGGATGACGCGGAGATAACAAAAATAAAGTATAACTCGGCATGCAAAGCGGATTCGCCACAAGCAGATACAAAGTTAAGGAACGTGTTCATTAAAAGTTTTCACCTGCAATAAATAATTGGTCGTGCGTGTGTGTGTGTGAATAATTAATTGATAACCCTTGACATACGCCGTTCTTACGCGCGTCCCTTGGTATGAAGAGATCTCCGAGCAGTCTTGACACCCTATGATTACAGCAGCGAAATTTCCCTCCCATATTACCACCTTTAAATTACGAAGACAACTGCAAAGCGCAAGCCCTCACAGTTTCAAGTAACAGAAAAAAAAAAAAGGTTTACATATCCCGAAGGGTGTGTGCACCTTATTATTATTAACATACGAGTGAGAAGACGTATACTACTCCTTTTTCTGTCCTTTTCTTTCGGCGCTCACGCACGTACACAAACACACGGATCCACGATGACAATAAAGATATCGGTGGGAGTGGTGGAAAGCTACCCTTCCTTCTCCCGGGCCACATAAACAAATGCCCACGCCGAACTTAACCGAGTGTGATCATAAATATTCCCAGCGCGGCTCCCAGGGTGGGAGGTTCGACGCTTGATTAAATCCAGATACCCAGGCGAGACAGTCTTGAAAAGCAGAAGTCAGGAGCTTCGGACTACATTATTTTCCTTTTGGTCACGCTGCTCGGAAGTTGACGTTTGAATAAGTCGAGGGGCGTGTGTGGAGATGGCCGCCGCGCAGCCTGGCTTCTCGAAGCCCTCCCGTGAACTTTGTTGATTGTGTTTAAGTGTTGCGAACACAGATCATCCACATGAAAACATAGTCTAAAATTTATTTTATTGAAGTTGTACGTTTTTGTCATTTAGGCCTTACGCGAAACCTTAATTAAAAATAATAATTAACAAAACTAGACATCATATGTCAACTGAAGGATTGAAGGATTCTCCATATTTTTTATTTAGGGTAATAAAGTGTTACTATGTATATTAAGACTCATCGAAAGATAAGATATCGAGCGGATGACTGGAATACTCAAACGTTGATAAACGATACAATTATAACCACTCATCGTAATTCGATTGGCTTTTTTTCAAGTAGCTATATTACTAGCGGACGTCTATTTATACAGCACAAGGCTGTATGCTTTGCTTTCGAGTATAACATTAAAAACAGTTATTTGTAAAATGCGTAATGGAAACCACAAAATTCAATAAAAGCGTAACACTGAAATTTTTATAATTTCTAATACGATAATATCCAAGTCTCTATAATAACGGAATATTAAAAATACTCGCATTTTAATTTTAAAATAATTTTAATATCCGAAAACCTCTCGTTAAGTAGGAATAACCCTTTTTTTTTCTATTATCGAACTAGTAAATATTTAACACTTCACATTTCCCTCAATTTAAAACATTTTAAATTTATGTCTATAACTAATAATACTGAAGGCTTTAAATAAATGCCTATTTTTTTTGTTCCCCAGTTATTTTAGAGTGAATGTGTGTGTACGTGTGTGTGTGAAGAATTACGATATTAAGTGGCAATTTTGATGTTTTTTTTATTATTTACTTATTACTTACATTTTATTAATTTGTATATTTTTTTTGTAGTTTAAATCTATTTTAAAACATTTATGTTTCCAAAAATTATAAGTTGTACTATTAAATGTTATTACTTGATAGACAAGACTATACGGTCTAAATTTTGCTACATATGTAAATGTGGCATAATAATAACAGTAATTATTATTATAAAAGTGCCTCTTAGAATGTCACGTAGTCATGTGGTATAGTAACCTTCGGGAGGAGTGAGGTATAAATCCTTGCACAGCAGACTTGATGTCACCTTTTCGTCGTTTTTTTAATTCCCGTTATGTAGTGCTGGAATGATATCTATAAGAAGTCACTTGTATATTTTTCTTCCGTTCGTGACTATTCAGGGTGTTTGTTCCATGTTTCAAGTAGGCAATTCTCAGAGGACTGACATTTTGCTGTAACTAACGCCACTTAGTTACCTGTCCGATAGTGACATTGCGATTAGCAAAGCCACGATACCCTCTTCTAACATTTCGGCGAAAGCTTTATATTTAAGCCTAAAACTAAGCAAATATTGTTAACTTGTCCCACAGTTTTGAGAAAACTAGTTTTTTTTTTCTGACCAGATTATATATTTCAATGTGATAAACACGGCAGTCTCAGTTATAACGTGAGTATAGAAATTTTCGCTGTGTTAGTATGCAGTTAAAGCAAACTTATAATTACCTCACTATTTTTCGCCTACAATTTTTTTTACAATGTCGTGAGACGTAACTCGAAAAAAATATTCGTAAAGAACTTTTTTAGTAAATAAATTCATTCATAGTCATAATCAGAATAAAACAGAAATTACGAATTTTGTTTAACAATATTGCAAGTCAAAATACAAGGCTATAGCTATTAAACGTATAGTTTGAAGATTTACAAAGAAAAGTTTCATGTTTTTAAAAGGAATTTCTTAGGTGTATGGGTTTTCTGTGGAACATTTTCTCAGAGTGTACATTGAAAAGCGTCGATTTTCGAAATAGCAGAACAAATGGCAGACTATTGCTTTAAGGTGGCGCATGATTCGCTTTCACATTTGAGCGTTAGCATAGGGTGTGTTTAGCTAAATAACTATCATACTTCTAAACGTTGGTATTCTAATTTTATTATTTATGTTAAGTAACTTTATTTACAACTGTTTTGCTTAAATTTAAAACCAAATAAAGCCACTTTACTATGTATGCGTGGGTCCGCGGTGGCCGAGGGGTCAGACCTCTCGCCTACCACCAAGGCGATCCGGGTTTGATTCCCGGTGGCGTAGCATGTAGGAATCGTGCCGGACGATGCCGTCTCTCATTCCGGCACTGCCCCATACTCACCTCGTATCACCTCTCACCAGTGCTAATGACTTCGATGTTAAGAGAGCGTTGCAGGCAAATAAACGCCAAAACATCAATTGATTTATACGCTTTTTTCGAAGACAATATGGATAAAATACTCAATGATAATCCTAAATAATGATATTTGCCAACTTTATGAGTAAGTATTTATCCAGAGTTACTAATTCGTCTCGCGTGATCTCTTGCTCCGCAGTTAAATGCGCGATGTTCCGGCGTCAGAGATTGTGACTCAGAAGTTCGTAACACTGGAAATAATTTTGTTTAAAACGTTGGCTAAAACTACTGTCTAGGATTGCTATTGTTTAATTTTCGCAAATTGGCTTCAAGAAACCTACATTTATAGATAAATGCTTTTAGCGTTAGATTATGTACCACGCCCTCTTAAGAGCTAACCAAACTCTCTCTGTCTCTCACTATGTATGCGTCAGCATGTCTACCACTTTCTTGACTTATCACCTCGACGTCTGTGTGACGTGGATCAACTAAGTGAACCAACGTGTGAAAGCAGGGGCATTCTTCTTCCGATTATTCCACGATAGATTATTAAATACCAAGAGTAATATGCACCTTGTAAGCTGTAAATATTCACATCACTACAGGTGTAAAGTTTTGTGAATGACGTAAAATAACATCAAGTCAGTCTCTGATACTCAGTTATGTTCTTGGAGTAGAACGGTTACTTCCTATCTTATTGTCGGTTCTCAGATACCTGGAGCTGTTTCTTCAATAACACAAGTACTCGTTATTCTGCACATAGTCATAAACCTCAGCTATACGACTCATTAGCGTAGCCATGTTTCATATTAGGAGGGAGCCCAATCTGATAAAAACACATGCTAAGAACATGTAATTTAAACATATCTTTACCCTTTCTTTATCGCCTATAGTGTATGAAAAAAACTAAGAAACTGCGTGGTATATGCTACCAACATCAGTTAAGTACACTCAGAAGCAAAACTATTCAATTACGAAGGGAGGGGTGTCAGTTCGACTATTCTCCTCTTATTTTTTCACTGGCTATGCACCTGATACGATCGTTTAGTATTTGGACTGCATACCAGAGACGTGATTCGATAATCTTTGTAGCAGTCTTCTCTGGCAGCAAATAATCACGCATAACTATCACGAACAAATTCAGCGGATTTAAGTATCGTGTATATTTCCACTGATAACGCTGTTTGTAACGTTTATTGTCTATTTCCAAAATATATCAAGACAATCTTAAATAAATTTTCACGTGTATTGCGGTCATGCCAGTCGTTAGACTTTATGATCAATTTGAAGAATACTTTGGTTTAACCTAATGTAATGTGTTGGGAAGAGTGCATGTCCTTGTTAAACGAATATTATGCAAATAAATTGGTCAATGTTTTTTTTATGTCACGCAAAAGTCCAATGTTTCTGTAATGAGGCCAAATACAGCATGTCATTGTAAGATATTACGCATATCGTTGCTTTCTTGTGTGTTTATGTCATATTTTGTGAAATTCCCCTGATCTCGTCGATTTCGTCAGACCATAACAAGTAAGGCCTACTATAGTGGAATATAACTCGTTACCAAACGTGCGCTTGCTGATATGTTCTTCCAGACACTAGTTCATAGACACGCTGGTTTTTATGTCACCCAGTTGGATACTTTACTGCCGCAACGTTTTAGCCGAAATGACGTTTCAGGGGAAAACTATTTTTAAATCTCTCATCCGCTTTTAAATTGTAAACTGACTTGAATAATTTTGTTTGATATTACACACTGCGTAATCTAATAAATACATGTTCTAACTGTCGGGAGTTATGATGGCCGCCTTGGTTAACGCAATGTGTGCGTTAGAAGCCTTTAGTGGGACTGTCAGACAATTTTATTGTATATTCAGTTTTGACCTACAACACGTATTAAAATTGTTTTATCAAAATTTTCTCTTCGACAAAGCATAGGGCGTATTCTTGGTAAACTGTTTGACATAAATAATAATGGAATCTTTCATATATTTGTCATGCAGAATCACTGCAACAGAATTATAGGTTAACTTTCAAGAATTCTCTGGCAATGATTCTGCATGACAAATTAATGAAATATGACATTATTATTTATGAGTAGCAGTTTACAAATAATATATCCCACTCTTTTTCGAAGAGAAATTTTTGATGATACTGTTTGAATAAATGTTATGGCTAAAAACTGAAAATACAAAGAAATCGTCTAACATTCCCCTTAAGTTGCGGAAGCAGTAAGGACGACATTGCTCTCGCATCACGCCACTCCCTAGTCTCCAGGCCAAAATCTCTAAACAGGCGTGCAGCCTCTATGAGACATTTAATTCGGAGAACCTAACATCTTATTACGTAATATTGAAGGTAAAGGTGTATTTTAGACGCCTACAACTTTTATAAATGATTGTGAACCATGTGTAACGTTCTTTGACTGCTATTCCTGACACGTAATGACTGCAGCTTTGCACACATTCAGCGTCCTAGACATTCGGTCACATCGAATATCCAATTTCTTATTCAAAACATGTTTCTACCATATGTCAGATGTTCATGAATGTTTATTTTGGATACACAGAATGTCCAGAAAAAACTCATAATAAGCACCCCACGCAATTCCTGGGCTAAATTGGAGGCGAAAATATTTGTGGCATAATGTTGAACGATGACATGTTACATGCACATTGCGGCAACATAGCTCTATAGGTTATCCCCTCTTGCTCTCCATAGATATCTTACATATTTTACTACAGCTGTTATGACCTGCGAATTATGGTTGCAACTTAAAATACCGCGAGCAGTCTAAACACAAGTCGTTCACTTGACGTAACATACACAAAATAATACCTGGACTAGTTGCACAGTGTTGCCTCATTGTACACGTAAATTGTCGTAAAATATTTTGCAACTCATATTTTCGTTTCCAATTAAGGGCAGGATTCGCGTGGTGTACTCATAATGTGTTTGTTTCTGGACATCCCTTATCATTTGTAAAATGTGCTTCAGAGGAGTCTTCGCCGGTGTCGACGAGTGGGAACAGCGTAGCGATAAGAGCCAGTGTCCCACGCTTGACGAGAAGCATATCGCCTCTATTCGCAGCGCGCCAAACTGGCGTGCAAGGTTTGCCTTGTAGTCTTTTTCCTGCGGGGCTATAAGCGGTGACCACAACATTTTATTTTTGAATGGTATAGACCAACGCATGCCTCTCACTTTGCGCTTTACGAATTCAGGGAACTACAGCAGTCTTAATAAAACCTATTTTAGCCAATTTAAGAGGCCCGAAAATCGTGGTGAATTTTTTAAAACGTGGAAGTATAGTTTCAAGTGTGTGTTCTTTTCGTAGATGAATAAGTTAATCGGTTTCTCGAAAAAAAAATATATAGTACGCGTAACACGCTGCAATGCCGTCCATTCGCCAACCGAGTACTCCTCTTAAGTTATTGAACTTACTAATTTTTTTCTAAACACGAGAGTTAAAATATAAAGTAGATAACTCCAAACTCTGAATAATGAATAATTAGCTTTTTAATTTCGAGACGCTGCAAAGGCGGCAGTTGTCTTGTTACCCGTTCACAAAAGTTGCCCCTCAACCGCCGGTGTCACATAGACGAACAGCACGTCACATCTAGGCGTTCCGTCAGGTGGTTATTAGAGTAAACACCGGGCCCTGCCTCATTCGCGACCAACAATAGATGATTATCTCCTGGAAATTCCTCCCTCCCGCCCCTCGATCAGCGCGCGACCTTTTATCCCGGAAAAAGCGGCTTTTCTGCCGTCACTGGAAACCCGGCCCCGCCCAGCAGATGAGGACAATAATTAAGGCGCCGCCCTGAACACACGTGCCTGGGTTGTCTGCCGCGCGCATGACAAAAACTACGCGGGCCAGCAACTTCAGAACATGCGTGCAGTAAAAAAAAAATTCTTAAAAAATTTGTTGGATTGTTGTGGTTTACGCAAGATAAAATGAAGTCGTAGTTTGTTGATATCGTTGACGAACGAGGAGAAATTTAGGGCGCGGCTACCACAATTTTCATCACAATTTTTTACTTGTACCAGATATTTTTTTCTTATTTTAGACACAAAATGTGACTAAATTTGGCTCTTATAATTTTTTTTATCTCTCATAGTTTTCGCGTAATGGCTTATTAAAGTCATATTTTGCATGTTTCCGTTTTAACGACTACACTAAAACCAACTGATATACCAAACTCAAAAAATCACAGTGGATTAAAGCATTGCAGGCTGCAATGTCATGCTCATAAAAATAAATAATAACAATTATTTGTATTTAAAAATATATATGTTAAACGTTTTAAATGTTTATTTTCAGTTTCAGTATTTTTTAAAAATACAAATAATTGTTATTCTTTATTTTTATGAGCATGACATTGTAGTCTGCAATGGCTTTATCCAAAGTGATTTTTTTTTAGTTTGGTCCTATCAGTTGGTTTTAGTGTTGTCGTTAAAATGGAAACATGCAAAATACGACTTTAACGAGCCATTACACGAAAACTATGAGAGATAAAAAATTTCATAAGAGCCAAATTTAGTCACATTTTGTGTCTAAAATAAGAAAAAAAAATTATCTGGTATAAATAAAAAATAAAAAAATTGCGATGAAAATTGCGGTGGACAGAGCCCTTAGTGCTCTTTCGTTTCTCTTGCATTTAATGAACAACATTGTAAAGTAACAATACATTAAATATAGCAGCTGAGAATGTACATTAAAAGAATCGAATAGGTTACTTAACATAAGCGGTCGGTTTTTTAAAGAATTTATATCAAAAATATAGTTCACTTAATATTAAACGTAGCTTTACTGTATATGCGAAGTGGGCAAAAAAAATACCGATTGACGTGTGGGTTTTTTATCGTCTCCTCGGCAGGTTTTATATGAGGAGGTTGGAATGAAAGTGAAGTAAATCACGATTGCTTAGTTTTGCGAAATAAAATATTTTCCTTTGGGACTCTTAAAATACAAAATGATTTTCTAGTCATGTAACCTTTTAACATATAAACGAAGACGGCCCTGACTTACCTCACTTTACATTTAAACGCGAGACAAGAACATTTAAGCCAATATGCAATAACCTCAATGTATTCAAACTAGTGACTTACTTCATTTTCATTCTAACCCCCTAGTATGCATAGTTACTTGACCGAATGTGTACAAAACATAAAACCTTAGAATAATTAATTTACAAGTATTTTATATTTTTTATTTTTGAATTAGGTTCTAACAAGCATTGTGAAACTCAAGTGTATTTTATTTGATTGTGTTGGGAATACTTTTTATTTAATACGTAAAGCAGAGAGTGATCTATGGATATCAAGCTGAAGCTTCATAGCCACAGATTAGTTTCGCCTCAACACCTATGTATAAAAATTTATAACCGCGAATTCGAAAATAATGTCCAGAGTAAATTTGCACGTTCAAACTTATTTTGGTCTAATAAAATATAGGTTGCATTATTCCTGTGCTTTAATCCTATGCTTTTAATTCGTTTTGAAAAATTAAACGAAAAAAAACTCTGCAGATAGTAGCATTTACAATGGAACATAGACGTATTGGGTTTAAGTTTGCATGGCTTAAGGGGAAGTGTAAGATAATTTCCTTGTAGTTTTGTTTTCGAACCATGACATTTATTCAAGTTGTATTATCAAAATTTTCTCTTTGTCAAGACATAGGATATATTCTTGAGCACCTGCTTGACATAAAAAAATAAAGGAATCTTTCATTAATTTATTTATCATGCAGAATCATTGCAAGGGAATTATAGGTTAACTTTCAAGAATGATAACAGGTTCAACATAAGATGAACATATATCACTATTATGATCTCCAAAATTCATCACAAACATATGATATGCCTCAACATTGCCACATTTACTAAAAATATTTTAAAACCAAAGCAATTGCGATAAATTGATAAATAGAATTTAGTATCTAGATCTCCCCCATTCACATATTCCTGTGTACAGCGAGGGTATTACAAATGGGATCATTAGCTTCGACAGGTAATAACCTGGGATGGAATCGAAAATCGTTTATGTCTAGGAATCACCACATCGTGATATTCGTCAAGATTTATAGATGGGAAATCATGGAAAACCGAAATAACGATGGCCGAACTGGGTGTCGGACTCGTTACCTCCCGAATGAGAGCCCAGTGCCTTACAACCGCGCTTCCTCGCTTAGGTTCAAGCGCACTTTCGCAGGATACGAACACAAGCACGACTTTGTTGTCTTCGCTTAAGGGTGTTCAAGTGCGATAAAACAAAAATTTTATATTTCTGTGAAGTATTGTTAGTTTTGTAGACGATACTTGTGAGTACATATTACTCTTACGAAACAATTTTAGCTCGCATAGTTTTCTCATGACGGTGCGTCAAAGTCAAAATTTGCATGTTCTGCTGCTATGCAAATAGTGAAAACCAACTGACCTTAAAAAAAATAATTCCCTGTGAACTTACATCCAGTGAGCTACGCAATGAAACATTTTTAAAAAAACCCACAACGCAATATTTTAAAATTTTTAAAAATTCGTGAAAGTGCAGAAAAAATTGCAATCTCAGCAATGTTTTTTTTTTTTTAAATACAAAAACAGTTCCCGGGATTTTTTCAAAAGTTTTGTTACGCAACTCGTAGTATGTTTTTTCGCTGTAAAATATTTGACGTACGAAAGTCAATTGTTTTTCTTTATTTGCATGGCAGCAGAACATGTAAATTTTGACTTTGACGCACCGTTATGAGAAAACTACGCCAGATAAATTTGTTTGGTATGAGGAAACTGCACTCACAAGTATACCGTCTACAAAACTAACACAATTTCGTATAAATATAAAATTATGACTTTATCGCACTTGAACACCCTTAACCGGGTACTTATCGCCTTGTTCTTCTCTTCCGTGTGATCGCTAGAGGTATAAGGGACCCTTCTATCCTACGTCAATTCAATGTGTGAAATCTGTTAACGGTGACGGCCGGCAAACGATTTATCATTAGATTCTCATTATCGCACCAATATCCGAGACAAAGTGCGGTTAGCAAGTAACACTGGATAAAAAAAAGAGAAGCATCGGGTGATGGGTGTGGAAGGTGGATGGAGGCGGGAGTAAATTTTCGGCATGACTTGTTAGTGAAAATGAGCGGCATTTAAGTACTGACCCTTCGCCATTATTTTTCTCCCTTGCATCACTCCACCTTGTTTTTTTTTTTTTTTTTTTTTTTTTCAAACCATTGTACCGTCTATCCGCAGCACTCTGCCGGATCCACCGACCATCGCTGTCGTGAGCGACCGAAACTTCGGAGGCGGTGATCGCATCGAGTCGTCGGGCACTCGCCGTTTTAATAGCCCACCTTGTCGCGATCTGCAAGTGTTGAGGAGGGGGGGTATGAAGTTTTATCCTCACCGTCCCCTCGAGAAACAATGGACTCTCCCACCCCAAGACTTCCTCGCTGATACCCATCCGCGATGGCCCTTGCAGTGCCCGCGCACTCGTGGCGATTGATAACAGCACTTTGCGTCTCGTCGGAAGAAGACAAAAAAAAATCATCTTTTTTTTTAATATTATTTTTCCCGCCCTCGCTTGCTGGGATTATGATCGGCCGTTAAGATACTCCGCGAGCTGGTTACGAGAGCCGCGGCAGAAGATCTTAACAGTAATATTCTCTCGTTATATTCTCTAGTTAACAACACGCTAAAGCCGAGCTGCTATCAGGGCGAGGAAACTCGTGCAATGTACTTATAACGATTCTCACGTCCTCCCTTTCCCGAGATTTTGCCGAGGAACAGCTCAACAATCCCAAACAGGTGGAAACACAACAAAGAACTATTTCACCTAGCCTATTACAAATTAACAATATTTACTGAAGTCACTAATGCTATAGTCTGTTCACTTCAAACTTAGCACTCACCAGCACTTTTAATATCCAAAAACTGTATTTTATTTGGACCAAACATGTTTGGTTGTGAGATTGGGGGAATGTTTATACATTTTTTTTTTGCTCTAGGGAAGTTAGCAGGTCAAAAATATTTAAGCGGATTGCAGATTGGCTGAAAGAGAAATTTAAGCAGTGCTCGCTTTATCGTGAACAGTCTACAGAAAGTTTGTCTCTGGTTGTTTCAAACACATTAAATATAAGTGCACGAACATTTATTTACTATTTTTTCAAATTGTCTTTAACAGTTTGAACAAAGGTATGAGAGAAGATTTAGGGAATTTTCCGAACTTAATAACTATGCACTGATATCATGGTGATAAAACATTCTACCCCTCAGAAAGGTAAAGTGATGGTTCCTTTTGAAAATGTGTCACGCAAGATAAAGTTACCTTTTTTTTGGAACACAAGCAGAATGAGTGAAGAGATTTTGGTCAGTGCTTAACCTCGAGGTCTTTAGCGCTGTTGGGGGTGACATGATGCGAGTATCGAGCAGCGCTGGAACGAATGAGTGGGGGAAACGGGAGATCCCGGAGAAATCCCACCGATCAGCGGCATCGTCCGACACACGGAAATCCGGGGACCGACCCCGCCGGGAATCGAACCCGGATCGCTTTGGTGGGAGGCGAGAGGTCTGACCTCTCGGCCACCGCGCCCCCTCAAGATTTATGATAAACGAAAATAATGAATACTCTTTGAACCCTGCTCGATAAGATGTATATGTGGTAAAATTGTAAATTAAGACATACCATTATTATTCCGTGTTCTCGGTTCTAGGGCTCATGGTTGGCGCAGTGGTTAGAGCACTCGCATTCCACCAAAGTTATCCGAATTCCCAGCGAGGTCAGTCCCCGAATTATTGCATGTGACAGTCATGCTGCATGATGCCGCTAGTCGGTGAGTTTTCCCAGGATCTCCCGTTTCTTTCACTTCTTCATTCCGGCGCTGCTCTATACTCACATCATATCGCCCCTCACCACAGCTAAGACCCAGAATCTCTTCATTCCACCTCACAGTTCTACACTTACTTACACGTTAAGTATTATAATCAGATGTATAAAAGCCAAAGAGTTCGTTAAAGTCTTTATTACATTAGAAGGCACAGTGGCAGGTATTTCATAGGTTAAAAGCGTGTAGCGTCGTAAAACATGAAAAATTAATTATTTTTTACTCTTATATTAAATATTTAGTCTTCTTTGATACATAATTAATCTATTCTTGAAACACGTATTGCTCCACACAGTAAAACACCCTCCTCAGAATCCTAATATTTTAAATTTTACTCTACTGAAAATGGCTCCGTTGGAGTAGGCTTGTACGCTAATATACTAATATATTTTTAATGTAATTTCCAATTTAAATTTTGTGTTTATAATTGGCTGCTATTCCAAATGTTACAAGGCATCTAGTAGGAAGCTTGCGGTTAGTTATGAAGCCTGTTTTAAATATAGTATTATTTAATGTGATTTATATTCACTTATTCAAAATTTGGTGACAACAATATCATTGCTTCTTTTCTAACATATTAGTCAGAGATGTAGCTATATTTTCCCGTTAATACACTCGGAAGTCTAAAATTTAAGCATTCATTCCAAGAATTAGGAAATCGAATGTTAGACTAAATTTCACTTATTTAATAGAGGTTTATGGTTGTTTTATTAAATTTGCTCCAAGGATAAAGTTTTAAATATTTTAGAGTTAAACCTACTATTTGAAAATTTCTAATGTGTATGAAATAACCGTACTATTAGTAACTCATGTTAAATCATAGATGGCACAAAAGATGCACACTGGAATTTGCATAAACCATCTACAAAAATCATATAACCGTGCAGCTGCCAGGCTGCACGTTCAGTTATTCTTACAAACTAAATTATAGTTAATTGTAAACTATTAAAAAAACTGTATACATATTTGTTTAAGTATATTCCTACACCAATGCAAATCGTTTTCAAAAAACTCTTTATCTACGAAACTGTCCTCATTTTGTAGAGTTCAATTCTGACTGCAAAATAATGTCTCAAAACTGTACTCATTCTGTTCATAAGAAAATAATTATCTAAGTGCTTTTCTTTAAGACTTTGAATTTTTACATTTTTAAATGATGCATGTGTCCATGAACGTGATGAACAGTACATTTCCATACCGTACTATTAATTGACTATCTGGGTCACCACTAGGTTCAGAGTAGTGAAGTGGACAGACACTTTCCCTCCCACCACGGCGATCCCGTTTTGAATCTCTACAGGATTGTTCCGAATTTCGCATGTGGGGAACGAGTTGGACTTTGCCAGTGGCCGGCGATATTTCTGAGTGTTCTTCCGTTTCCCCAACATTGGCATTATACCACTGCCACATACTCGTGTCATAAAATCCCTCATCTGTGCTCAATACCTCGCTACCAAACGCTGTCCTGGCCTTGTACAGATCCAATCGCATATATGTAACTATACGTAAGAGAAATTTTGTGATTTTCTTTCTGTTAACGAAAATCGTTTTAAAATATGTTTATTATAGTATAAAAGTTACCTTCTTCTAACAGCATATAACACTGTTCATTCTGAAAAGACTAAAATAGCCAAAACGAGAATTTTCACTGCAACATGAATTTGTGATAAAGGTGAGCCGGCCATGCAGACTGCACATAGATCAGTGACTTGAGCGCGTAGAGGCTGTGACGTATCTGGTCTACATTACTGGGTCGCCCTGACCGCTATTGTGTTTCTGCGTTCAAGATAAATTGTCATAATGTTATATATTTTTGTGATATTTTATAAAGCAATACTATGTGAACAATTAGAAAACATACAGAAATAACAGTAATATTATAAAACTTGATATTATTTGACAATACAAATATTAGTTAAGCCTTTTTTGTTAATATGCGGACGTATGTGAATATGTTAGTCTTAAACGAATATTAAATGCAACAGTGCACTATAAACAAGTTACAAGTAAATTTGTTTAGGGGTTTTATCGTGGCTATATTAAAATTTAAAGTAAAAGTAAAACTAATGACGCTAAATATCAAACACTGAATAAACCTGAACGAACTGTAAGATTCAAGAAAAAAATTGACGTGAAGTTGTTTTCACAAAACATTCGAATTCTAGTTGCATAATATAGTTACAAATTAATTACACTAGGGCAGCCAGGTTCGATAAGGGGAGATAACCTAAGGAATGAAACGAGTGATTAAAATTGAATTACCAAATTTACTATAATTCTTAAATACATAATCCAACACTTATTTTCGCACAATCCTCACTCTTATAAATTTATAGTATCAATTAAAATGGTTGAATATATTTTAAATAGTATCTATTGCCCACGACTTCGTTTGCGTGGTATTCAATTTTATGCAACTTGGAGTCGCGAAAAAATTCAGTTTAAATAATCCAAGTGAGCTTAATTTATTCCCAAAAGTAGGCTAAGTATTTCTACTGTCAATATCTTTTAAAAAGAATATTTTTAAAAATTAGAAAAAAGTGGTAATTTTTGTTTTAAACATTTTGGGACTAAAACTGAAATGTATGTAACAATATTATTACTAACAATTGCATTAAAAGTTACTAATTAGAATAAATGCCTACTTAATTTTGTTAAAGATATGTTGGAACAGACACACACACACACACACACACACACACACACACACACACAGATATATATATATATATATATATATATATATATATATATATATATATATATATATATATATATATATATTTCAAATGGTGAAAATTATTGACAAGGATTGTTCATGACCGTGTTAGAAATATTTTAATGCAATTTTTTTAGTAATGTTTATACCCCGGTCAACATTCTGCTTCGCCCCCACCCCCTCCAAAATGGTCCCTTATTGTGCTCATGTACAACTGACCAAAGTTCCATCGTAATCGGATGAATGGCATAAGAGCGCATGTCACCAACATAGTATTCGGTCTAATTTAATTACTAATCAGTGTCTGTTCCTCTGACATAAATCATTCCGCACATAACATCATCCAACTTCATTTAAAAAGTCTCGTTCCACAATTCTTTCAATAACTAGCTTGTCTGTCCTAAAGACACAAATGAAGTCTCAACCCTTTCAAATCTTCCGCCACCAAGCCGTCCTTCGTAACGTTGTCGGATAGACGTCAGTCTACGAAGCGAGAGTCCTTGGGCTTGAATCCCGCTCGGGTATGGATGTTGTGTGGTCCCTTTACGTCACTTCACCCTCATCGGCTCTTAAGACCTCATAGCGAAAGGCCCGTAAAACCCTATTACGTCACATATTCCGCCACCATACACACTTGCTGCATTGCCACCGTCGTCGTCGTCTCCTCTAGTAAGACACGCCTCATACCCAGACTAAGCGCCAAAGCGACCACTACCATCTCGGCCGCCGCGGGTATGATATAATACAAAATCTATGAAAGCTAAAAATATTTCGTTACAGTAAAAAATTGTCACAATATATGTCTAAAAAACAAACCATAACTCGTTTAAATAAAGTAAGTTTTTTAATCAATTAAAATTTTCAGGTGAATCGCCCCCTTAACGCGCACAAGTAATGTCTACTTCGGAATAGCATTCTCACGTGTGAGTACCCGTGAGGTCTCCAGTTCTTCTAAAAAAACGTATACGGCCTAAAAATTCGAGATCGATGTTTTTGCAAACCTTTTTATTTTGTTAATGAAACTGTTGTACAGAATCTTTAAAAAGATACAGGCAAGTACCAAACGTATACATCTTAAGAATTACAAAATTAAAATGGTAGAGTGACCACTGAGTGTATTATAGAAGCAATCTATAAGTGAGAAAACCGCATGTGTAGGCTAGGCTGAGGTATAATGCACGTGTTCTTTCTTAGCGCTCCATACTTCTAGACCTCACACACTCAAAACACGTCCACTTAGGATACAACCTTAAGATGGTATGGCACATAGTTCAACGTTAAAAGCATCAGTATAATTTTGTGTTTCTCGAAGCCAATACTGAAAAATCCAAAAGAGCATTCATAGACAATAAAATTCGCCGAGATTCTAAATAAAATTTTTCTCGAATGTCGTACTTCTGAAGAACAATCTTTATTTTATTTATTTGTTGAGGAAAAATGCATTACTCTGGGTAAATGTTTGCCCATAAAGCTGGAAAATATCATTATCTAGGTTTTTTGTAGATACTTCATATTGACTTTCAAACACGCTCAGAGTTCAATCGGGTTTTTAGTGTTTATGTATCTATTATTCACTCTTAAGCTCTAACCACAGTTCTCCACTAACTCTCCATGTCCAGATGTTCGGTGGGTTTTTCTATAGGATCTCCAGTTCCCCCCACCCTCCCATTCCGGTGCTGCTCCATACTCACCTCATGTCACTCCTCACCAGCGCTAAAGACCTCGAATGTTGAGCGCTGACTGAAATCTCTCACTCACTCCACGTCCAAGACGAGAACTTTTCTCGACGTCTGGCGAGAGGAGAGAGACGTGATATAGGTCGTACCGGGGTTATAGCTGACGGTGAAGGAGTCTTCCAAGACCTAGACAGACGCCGCTGTAAATTCGTCCAGAAGGTTAGCGTCGAGTGACCTTGGCCCGGCGAGCTCTACCAGTCCATCTCCGGCGCTCATCGCACGAGTTCGCGGCCGACGTTCTCCTCCAACCCCCCTCCCTCCGCATAAACTCTTTCCACGTGATTTAGGGAAAACAGTCCGAACGCATCCGCTGAAATATTCAACAGGACGCCAGATGATCCTAGGGGCTCACCTAGATCCGTATGGAGATGCCGCAGATTCAAAGGAGCGAGCCGGCCGAAAGACGTTGAAGCGAAGACAGAGCTCTGACTCTGGAAGAAGAGGCTGTTGGGGAAGTGGTTAGGGGGTGGAACGAGAAACAAGAAGGGTCTTTCGCGTTATGATTCGGGTCACCTCGAGTCGGGGAAACAAAAGGTTAAATTTACCGCTGCCTAAGTACGAAAGCATCGTGTATGTTAGGAGTTTTCCTCGTCTGCGTGTGCTCGTGGATCTCTTGCAAAGTGTCCGGGAGGTGAATAATATCCTAGGAACTTTTTCAACTATGTCGTATTGCATGGGTGATGCGTTACGAGCGTTTCTTTACATTGAAGGTCACGGAATCGCACGGTTTCACATGGTGGGCTAATCTTTATACGCTGGCATGACTTCGCTACAGATTTTGTCATTCGTCAGACGGGATAAAAAGAATTAATGGTTAAGCGTTCAGCGATAAAAAGAAATGAATTCATCATGCGTACGTGACATAGAACATTTTTATTTCTTCAGAAGTTCACGTGTTCTAAAATAATAAAAAAAATGCATGCGTTCCATGTTATATACACACATGCATAACTACACACACACGTGTGTGGCTGTGTGGCCTGTGTGTGGATGTGTGGCCTGTGTGTGGGTGTGTTTATGTCTATATACACACGTCGTGTTAGTGAGATCGATACTACTAGAATTGTTTATGTTACTTTTTTTTTTTTTTTTTTTTCAAGTTACAGTGTTTAATAGTGTCAATGCTTTCCCTTTACGTTTGTGAATAAATAAAAAACATTTACAATAATAAAGGTAATACACTCTTTGAAAGATGACAAACATTTTTTGCATTTTGCAGTTTATTTTTCTAGACATTCATAGCGCCTTCGAACGAAGTATGATGTGTAGTTTAGAGTTCTAGAATGTTCGGCCACGAACAGTTGTTGACAATGATATCGCTTCTCATCAGCCTACTTTTAAGTAACAAGAAAATCCATATTTACAATTTTATTAACTTGTTGAAAATATATTTCCTAACAAGTACTAAAAAGATGAAGAAATTAATCATGTAAACAATACATTAATATACAATATATCAGAAAATAATAATTATTTTACGAAATCTACTATGCCCAGTTATATATAATATAATTACTGTTCTAGTTAGCTAACTCCGACATATAAAATGAGAATAAGTGCATTCATATTTACGACGAAGTTTACATTGTCATAGGTTCTAATGATTTGCGGACAAAAATAAGATAGAAAGCGATATTATGAAAACGATAATATGGAAGCGATATTATAAAAGCGATGTTATAAAAGTGATGTTATGAAAGCGATATTTTGAAAGCGATACTATGCAGAATGTCACATTATAGGTTTATGAAAATTAAAGGGGTGAGAGTAAACAAAACCTGTTATAGATAATTTTTCCCAATTAAATATTCCCTTGCTATTAAAAGCAGTAAAATAGTCATAAAAATGTTTAAACGGAGTATTCCAGAGCACAAAAGGTAACGATGTATGTTTTGCTTGTAGTAACATGTATTAAGAATTGACATTGAAGAGAAATGTAGTTTACTAGGTCAAATATCCTTTTAATCACTTTGATTTTGTGTATAATGCCAAACTGTATTTTTAAAATACATTCTATTTATAACGGGTTGCAATAATAACACTATAGTTACACTTTTCTGTTATAGTGATATTAAAATATAGCAGGCATAATGATCATGTACAAGGTGAAAATTCTTCTTGATTTGAAGACTGAATGCACAGTGAAATTATTAATGCGATATTAAATTCTTCTAAGATCAGTACATTATGGCATTCTACTTTCGAGAGTTAAAAATATTCATAAAGTTTAATATTTTTCAAAAAAATTTAAGCAACGCTTAGATTTGAAAAAGAAAAAAAAAACTTTTGTTTATGATGTCATACACACACACACACACACACACACACACATATATATATATATATATATATATATATATAAACAATTATTACTTTACGGCATCTAGAACCATTAAACGTTTAAAGTAAAAAAAGTTAAATGCTTCCAAATACTTTAATTATAAACACATACGTAATTTCAGATTTTTGAATTCTTGATTACACGTATCATACATTTAATATTTTAAAGACTTAAATATTCATTGTAAATAATGTACAAGTAGAAATCTTATTTTGGGATAATTTTACGTACAGATAAAATTTTAATAGGGTGAATATACTGCTCAGACATTTAATTTACTTAAAATATTTATGTGAAAAACGTATTACCTAGCAAAAGCATTTTTTAGCATTTTGGAATAATTGAATTTTTTTTCAATATTATTTTATACGTTATTTGAATGGGTAAAACATATTTTCAAATAACGGTATCCTAATGGATCAAAATTTGTAAATTTTGTAATAATATGCAGATATTTGTTTTTCACAAAACAAGTTGTAAAATATTTCTTGGTTGTGTTGAGGGACCGCGGTGGCCGAGGGGTCAGACCTCTCGCCTCCCTCCAAGGCGATCTGGGTTCGATTCCCGGTAGGGTCGGTCCCCGGATTTTCGCATGTGGAAATCGCGCCGGACAATGCCGCTGGTCGGCTGGTTTTCTCGGGGATCTTCCGTTTCCTCTGCCCATTCATTCCGGCGCCGCTCCACGCTCACATCATATCACCCTTCACCAGCGCTAAAGACCTCGATGTTAAGCGCTGACAAAAACCTCTTCATTCATTGGTTGTGCTGTACTGCAGTAGGTTTTAAGGTGCTTTCGACAGCGATGTAATTTGTAACCTAACCATTTGATGTGACATTGAATAGAAAATAGGTATGTGACCATGGTCAATACTATTTAAACATGAAATCAGACGCCTACATTAATGTCGGGAAACCTTGGAAAGGTAGGAAAAGATGCCTGGAACAAGACTTGAACATCAGGTACGTTATGAAGAGATTCCTGCGTGATATCATTGCACAACCTGGTTCGGTATTTTCCTCAGTAAGTCAATGTACGAATTCTCATATATAATTTCACTGTAAAGGTATTAATTTTGTTTATTGCCCTATCGAGAAAAAAAAACAGAATTTTCCATTTTTATGTATGCATGATTAAATCAAAATGAAATCCAGCCGGTCAGTGAAGTGTAGTCAAATAGCTATTTCAGAGGTTCTTGGCCAAAGAATTATGAACTTTGTCGTTTAGTCAACCAAACAATCGTAACAGGAATGACACTGGTGATAGTAAGAAAACCAACTAAATCACTATATCTAAGTAAGTCAGAAAACTACATAGTTCTATACGAGTTATTCAAAGTAGATTATTTTACTGGGAATACTGAAACTGCCGTTTGTAATACGTCCAAATTTATAAACATTTATCAGTTTAGTGGATAGTTACTGTGTGTTTAGAAACTGCACAATTTCTTCAAACTGATTTATGTGTATCTGATATATTACAAGTAATGTGATACACTGACCTCGAGTAAACAGCTAGAAAGTCAAGCTCTGCCGTAATACTTTGTCGACGTTTAGAATATCATAGTCAAGACTGGTTAATTTTTACGAAACAATATCTTAATTTATTATTGTAGCTGAAGAGCAATTTTTACAAGTAGTGACTTTATTAACTACAGTGCTGTCCGTCTTCCATGGGAGCAAAGGTGAGAACGGGAAATCATGGCAGGAGCATTTTTAACATTTTTAGCCCGACTAGGATTTTCCTGCTCCCAAAACTCCTGTCGGACGTCAGCCCAGTAATTTTTGTTGACGTTGGCAGGGCAGATATAATGCTACATTAAAAATAATAGCACTGGGACAGGTCGACGCCATTGCATGATCAGCGGGAAGTGCACGCCATTTGGAGCAAACACTCTGTCATTCGGACAGCTACGCCCAACTCAATTCTTTCCGCCCTAGTTATGATTTTACAACAATCGGGTGTTTTCGTAGAAAACAGTCTTTATCGTTCAAAAATAAATTTATCGTTGTGATGTTAATAAATTCCAATCGGATTTTCTAAGCCTTAAATTTTAAATTACCAGTAGGCCTAAGGAATTCTCTCTGCAAAATGTTCACAGTTTATTATCTTTGCACAAAAAAGAAGCTATCAGTCAAACTGAAAATTGCTTGTAATAATTATATACTATCGTCTACGCTTACCTTAAAACAATAAGAACAATTCGTAAATTCATTCTTCTTCTGCAATTATAATTTTTTGACATAAAATTACTTAATAATTCAACATTGTCAGTAACATTTTTATTGTTTCTACAATATTACTTTATAATTTGGAGCTTCTTTAAATGAAGAATTACAGTCTCATTACCATTTAGCTATAAAAATGGATGATGGGTTGATTAGATAGTGGTCTAACTCAGGAGGATCGATTACGAATGATAAACCGGAAGTACTGCGAGAATATTTCTTTTTCCAAGAAATGAAAGCATTGACCACTGTCTATGATAATTCAAATTAAAACAATGTATAAGGTGAAATAAATAATGTTTTCTCATAGAGTACAGTATACTGACTTTCGGATGAGCTATCTATATATATAAAAATGAAAGCTGACTGATTGACTGACTGACTGACTGACTGACATATCAAACTGCAGCCCAAACCGCTGAACCTAGAATCGTAAAATTTTTTGTGGGGGTTCCACTCAGATCGTAGGCGAGCACTAAGAAGGGATTTTTCGAAATTCGACCTCTAAATAGGTGAAAAGGGGCGAAATGTGTTTCCGAAGAAACGTCGATAGAGCTCGAACCCGATGGCCTATCATCGTGATTTTTACTTTAATAGGAAACTCGTAAAAATGCATATTGGCAATTTTAAGGATTTTTCGAAGTTCAACATTTAAGGGGCTGAAAAGACCTTAAATGTGTTTCCAATCAACTATCGATATCTATCGAACCCTTCGGGATAGAGAGTTGATATTCACTTCAAAATATTGCTTACGTAAATACCCAAAAAGCAGTTTTAGGTTTTTTTGAAATTAGACCCCCAGGCAGTAAAATGGGGCAAAACGTGTTTTTAACGAATCGTCTTTATCTTTGAAACACAATTGACTATCGTCGTGATTTTAACTTTAATTGGTTACTTTTACAAATGTCTATGACAGGACTCAAAAGACTTTTCGAAATTCGTTATTTAAAGGGGTGAAAATACGTGAAATGTGTTTTCGATTATCCTTCCATATCTATCGAATCAATCGAGATATCGAAGTACTCTTTGCTTTAAATTGGTGCTTTTGTAAATATACCAAGTACCACTTAAAATATATTTTCCGAATTCGGCCCTAAACTGGTTAAAAATGGGGTAATATGAGTTTTCGACTCACATTCGATAGATATCGATCACATAGTTTTTTATATAGAGACGTGATTTTTGTTTAGGATTGATGCTTATTTAAATACCTAAAAAGTAATTTTAGGAATTTTCGAAATTCGCCACCTAAGGACGTGAAAAGGGGTGAAAAGTGGTGAAAAGCGTTTTCAATTAATCGTCGATATATCTTGAACCCAGCGGGCTAATGTTGTGTTTTTTACGTCCACGAGA